>JAAEAF010004596.1:0-29446 GCA_011037195.1 Triatoma infestans | reverse complement strand
AAACATTTCTCTGGGAAAATTCATTTAAGGGCACTTTTATGGGAGGATTGGGGTTATGTTTTTCTCTAAAGTGCTATCATAGTTGATTATACAATTCTATCATCGAAATAGAATTAATTAGAAATAAATAGATGGCCAAAATTCCGAGTTTTTAAGGAAATTATTAAACCGGAAGTGTGCTTTTACTGAACAATTTTTTTTTTAGTTTTCGACAATTTTCATTAAATTTGGTACACAAACTAAAAAATTTGTCAATAATAATTTTGAGAACAGTTTGATTTTTTTTGTTTGGAATACGCCCGATGGTATGTGTAATACAAATTAGGTCCTTAGTGGTAAACGAATATGACAATTCTAGTTTAGAATCATGATTCAATTATATCCATAAGATTATGAATTATTAATATTATCTTCACAGATAAGATTAACAGGCGATCAATTAAAATAAAATAAAAATCTGGCAGTTAAATGATAATCAATAAATTCATTAATTAATTAATATATACAACTTTTTATGTAAACTTAATAAATTCATTGTGGTAAACTAGTATCATGAATTAGGGACATTGTAGTATGGAATTGTGCAGTATTGTTCTCGATTTTAGGGTTATATCAGGTTGATAGACAAAGGTGTTTGGTGAGGTGTAAATTAATTGGTGAATAGTTACGAGTACGTGTGAAACTGGATTTAATTATCAATGCGGTCCTTGTTGATTACCTCTTTCACATGTTAAAACTGTTAGATTGATTGTGCATTGTAAAACTCACATTATATTATTGTAGGTCAATTTTCTATTATAAAAAAATTAACTTTATTTATTTAAAATAAATTTTATTAATTGAATTAATTAAAAATAAATCATTTTTTTATTTTATTTTTGTTTTTATTACTTTATATATTTTTTTTTTATGTGTAGGAGTAATAAAAATAATCGAAACGTTGGCCAAATCTTAGTCTTTATGGACATTGTTGGATGTAATGAATTTAGGTTAGCAAAAGTAACAGAAACTATTCTAAAGAAAAATAAATGAATAAAAGACTATGCTGGTTTTATTGATCATCAAATAAATAATTAAAAAGAAAAGAAATAGTATAATTTGAATGTATTAATTGAATTGAATTAAATATTTATTAGGTTATTAATTCTAATTGGTGTGAATAAAATTAGTTTGATAATAAATAACTAATTGAGTGTGAGGGGGGCCAGCAATTTTTAGAAGTAAGTAGACGACACCAGCGCGGCCGTGGAGAGAAGAAGCAACTGCGAAAATTTTGAATTTAATAAAAAGGAAAAGAGAGTAGTGTAGAATAAGAATCTGAGGAGAAGGCATTCCTTTGTGGTTTTGTGTGAGATATTTTGGATTCTTTGCTAATTTGAACTTCCGGGAAAATTGGAAAAGAAGAGAAGTAATACCCGAAAGCGGATATAAAGACGGAATCTTCCTTCCAAGGAACTTATAAGTAGCATTTATTTACAGGTACGATCGTACTATTATGAAAAAGTGAGTTTTCTATTAATAAAAGTTCTGTACAGAAGTGTCTTAAGAACTTTGTTCACAGGCATTCATTATTATTATTATTTTTTTTTTTTTGGAACTTCATTGATGTTAATCTAACAGAGGGCACTAAATATCTACAAAATTGAGTGCACAATAACCTAACCTAACAGAACTGAACACCTTATAATTAGATTATTCAGTAATTAAATACCAGTTTAATTAACATTTATTACCACTTAAATAGAAAGTAGAAAGAAAAGTAAAAAGAAAATAAGTAAATAAAAAGAAAATCGTTTTGCTATTTTTTTTAATTTTTTTTATTTATGTTTATAATATAACAAACTTTTTATAGTATTTATGTAATTCTTAAATAAGATTAGTTCTTTTTTTTCATATATTTGTAAATTGAAATTATTTTAACTTATATTTCGTTTTTCTTTCGCCTTCGGTTTTTTTAAACTCTGAGTTAAAAATCCTTTTTATTTATTTAAATTTGTTTTTAAGAAAATAGGTTATTTGGTGAATACAGAGCGCAGGCGCTGACCTATAGTTGCTTGTAGTGTCAAAATAAATTCATCATCGACAAACATAAGCCAATTGTGTATAGGTAACGTGATGGCCTCACGTCACTTACATCGTAGGTTCAAATCCTGGCACCTTGCCAATTTATTTTATTTTATTTTTTTTCTTCAGATACATAGCTTATCATTTTTTTTTTCTACTCTTCACGAACTTATACTTTTTATTATTATTATTATTATTCTCCTTTTTCACTGTATTTCTTTTTCGAGGGTTTCGTCGTTTTCCCCTTTCTTTCAACTAAAAACGCCGTGGCGCTCAACTTTTAACCTCTCTATGACAGACTCCCCCCTTCTCGATTGAGAAAGCTAACACCTATTCTGTGCCCCGGAAGTTAAGGAGCGTGGGAAGTTAGAAGTTTGTGAAGAAAACTTCGTTATTAAATATATAATATGCTTATCAATTATTTAGGAATAATTAGCGCACAAGATTTAACTAAAAAACATTGAGAACAGCGAGAGGACATGTTACTACTACGTAAATATGTATCGCAAAAGAACGGCTCCATTCTACGTATTTTAAAATATTTTCTTCTCTAAACTTTCTACTTTATAACATAAATAATGTTTAACATTTTAATGTTATACACGAATTAATAATAATTTAGCTCTCTCATTACTTAATAGCATATTTAATAACTTAATACGTGTACAAAACTTATTAGCTGTGCATGAGCGTGTCTAAAAGCAGTCCAAAGATTTAGCTAATAAATTTGCCAGAAGCATTTCTTAAAAACTTCTTTAAGGAAGATCTTTAAGATCGAATGAACCGATTTTTATTATTTTTCACAAGTTCATAATATCTTTATGTGTATTATTATAAAATATAATGTGACTATATTAAAATCATTGTACGTAATTTAATTCATTACTCACGCGTGACCTTTGGCCTTGCAGTGAAAGTATGATTATTATTATCCTATTAGGACTATGTCACGCATTCTGCCATAGATAGAAATTTGTTAAGATATTTTCTTTGTGGTTTTATATTAAATTTTAAATATTCTTGTATGAACATAAATTAATATCAAAATATCAGTTAAAGAATAGTTTTAATATATATCAAACAGTGAGTGTAAAGCACGCTTTTGTGGCGACTGTTGTGTGAGTGTTTTTCACAGATTTTTACATTCTCTTATTCTTAGTAAGAGGAAGTATTGTAATCGTGTCAAATTTTTGATATCCAGTTTTCACGGGAAATATCCGTTTTGTGGTCCCTTGAGTCCAAAAAGTTGTTTTTTTTAGCAAATGGTCTGTGCGTGTGCGTACAAGCAAACAGCTTAGCTCAAAAACGAAAAACCGCAGAAAGTTGAAACTTGATATTCCGTGTAGGTATCACCATGGGATCTGACTGTACCTTATCTGTCAAAATTCCTCCACCGGAAGTACCACTTTACTAGTTTGTTTTTTTTTTTTTTTTACTTTTCTGCGTGGTGTTTCTCAAAAATGGCACCGACGATTTTCTTTAAACTTGGTATAACAACTACACATACAAAGAGCTACAACTTTTATCTGTAACATTTCTCTCGGAAAAGTCATTTAAGGGCACTTTTGGCGGAGTAGTGAGGTTAGGTCTTCATCTAAGTGCTATATCAGTTTATTAGACAATTCTGTCAACTAAAATTATGTTAATCAGAACTGAATATGTTGTTGAAATTTCGAGTTTGGAAAAAAATCGGATAACCGGAAGTGCGTTTACTTTACAACTTTACTAAATGATTTTTTTTCACTTTTTCCTCAAAAATGGCTCCGACGATTTTTTTTTTTAACTTCCTATATAAACTACACATACAAACATGTACAATTTAAAACATTTGTTTGGAAAAAAATTCATTTAAGGGTACTTTTGGGGGAGGGGTGGGATTATGTTTTTCTCTAAAGTGCCATCATGATTGATTATACAATTCTATCATTAAAACAAAATTGAAATTAATTTCTATAAATAGATCATCTAATTAATATAGAGAGACTGCCAGGTAGGTGCGGCCGCAATTGATAAAAAAAAAATAATGATAACAAAAATCAAAAGTTAACGAATCAATAATTATCCTATTTTTAATTAACACAAACAAAAGAAAAAAAGGATCTAGCCTCTAAATAGATAATAACTGAAATACAATCAATAGATTAAACGGAAATGATTTATTTATTGGATAATTAGAACAACAAAATGATTAGATTTTAATTAAATAAGTTTTTAAATAATATGTTTTTTGCATGATCCTATGAACTGCTAATATACTACCTGTAAACATATACATGCCTGTAAACATATAATCTATATAATACATGTTTTTATGTGTTTTATATGTAAGCGTACGGGTGAAATGATAGCTAAGGGAAGAATGTTAGTGTGTGAACAGGTGCCATGGATTTTGTTCGATCAAAAAGGAGGCATAGAAACATGGTTACGTTGCACACAGAATATTTTTTTTTTTATCTTTTTCTCTAATATTACAGCTTGAAAAACATTTTACCTAAAGGTCTGCATGTATAATTTTTAATGAAAAAAAAGTATATACGTACAACAGGTAAAAGAAAGTAATATATAAAAATATAACATACTGTTTACATAATTTAACTCTGTATTACTTCCTTTAAAATATAAATATATAAATAATTAGGAGACGTAATATTTTTATCTATTTCTACTTTGCAAAAAAAAAAAAAGTTAAATTTTGAATTAATAAAAATATCTACAAAATTTAATTAAAACAAGCTTCTACAAAAGAATAGTTGCAGACGTTAGAGAATATCTCATGCTGATTTTATAACTCAAGACATGTCAAACTTTTTTAATCGAATTACTTTCTCTTATTCCTAGTAAGAGGAAGTATTGTAATCGTGTCAAATTTTCGATATCGAGTTTTCACCGGAAATATCCGTTTTGAGGTCCTCTGAGTCCAAAAAAGTGATTTTTAGCACATGGTCTGTGTGTATGTATGTATGTGACCAGCATAGCTCAAAATCGAAAAACCATAGAAAGTTGAAACTTGATATTCCGTTGGGATCTGACTGTACCTTATCTGTCAAAATTCCTCAACCGGAAGTACCACTTTACAAGGGTTTTTTTTTTTTACTTTTTTGCGTTTTTCTCAAAAATGGCTCCGTCGATTTTCTTTAAACTTGTTATAACCACTACACATACAAAGAGCTACAACTTTTATTTGAAACATTTCTTTGAGAAAATTCATTTAAGGGCACTTTTGTGGGAGGGGTGGGATTATGTTTTTCTCTAAAGTGGCCATCATGGTTGATCATACAATTCTATAATTAAAAACAAAATTAATTAGAAATAAATAGATGGCCCTAGTTCCGAGTTTTAAGAAACTTAGTATACCGGAAGTGCGCTTTTTGTGAACATTTTTTTTCAGTTTTCGACGAATTTCATTAAATCAGGTACACAAACTATAAAATTTGTCAATTATAATTTTGAAAACTGTAGTAAGAGTAAGTTGTGTGAGTGTTTCACACCAGATTTGTTTTTTACTTTCTCTAACAGCTGTTAGAGGAATGGCCTGTGTGAATTCTTTAACCGGAAGTACCATATTACTGAATAGATATTTTTTTTTGGCGATTTTATCGAAAACGGTTTCAATCGATTTTTCCTTTAAACTTATTAGTATATCAACTACACATACATACAAATAGCTATAACTTTTATTTGTAATGTTTTCTGCGAGAGGTTATATTTTCCTCTAAAGTACCAAATTAATTCATTTATACATTTCTTTATCTAAGTAATTAATATTAATTAGAATTAAATACGTATGTTGCCAAAAGAAAAATCGATTGGCAGGAAATGCTTTTTTACCGAACAGTTTTTTTTTCTAATTTATTGCGATTTTTTCCATACAGACGGATTGCATTAAATTTAGAGTACTAACTATGAATATAATAGATCTGTCACGTTTGTTTGAAGTTTTTTTCAGAGGAAAGTTCATTTAATGACGTGTTAGAGGATTGAAGGGTTATGCTTTGCTCAACGAAATTATATTATTTAGATTCTACCATTGAAATAAAATTTGAGGATAAGTTAACATTTATTGAAAATTACAAGTTTGAATTTGGCCAAGAAACTTTTAAAATTTTTGAATAATGGCTGGAAGTTATGTTATTTCTAAAATCGTAACTAGTGAAGAAACGTTTTATGACGACGGTTTAACACGCCAATAGAGTAGAGTGTGTTCACGAAGATATTACAATTCAGACACTACATCAGATATTACATCAGAAACTTAATGCTGGAGTATTATTATTAATGGGGTCCAAATTATTGAACATCCCTACTTTACTCACCTGATTTAGCTATTGTATCTTTTGAACCGCCTTCAAAATTACGAATTTTTTATGAGGGATCAAAAAATTTCATTAAGAAGAGGAAATTGAATCCACAATTATGAGGTTTTTTTTTTTTTTTTTTTTATTCTTATCTTCGGATGGTTTGTGGCCTTCAGATTTTAGGAAAACAATACATAACTAGCTTCAGAGACATTTTCCGTGGTACATTCATTTTGTGGTCATCAACCGGTTTCGGGCCATCTTCGCCCATCTTCAGGATGCGTTTTTCAGACAGTATGACAACACAGACTTGCCCAGAGCAAATTCAGTTTACACACTCTTAAGGAGTGTCTCTTAAGTCTTTCTGTTCAAATAGCCTGCAGCACTCAGGGGCACAGCACAATAGAACGCAATGTCGCAATGCATTGGCCCCCCTTCAAGAAAAAAAGAAGAAGATATGGTCAGTCGCTCCCTGGTTGTTCAGTCGGAATACCTTTTCATCATTTAGGCCTTGTATCCAAATTGTTTTTATCTAATTAAAAATTTTTTCTTTACAACAATTTCTTTTTTAATTTTTGAATATTTACTGATTATTTTTCAACGATTGTTAAATTAATAATGAATAGAAGTTGATAAAACATTACTTAACTTCAAATGGTTTTTGACCAGGTGTATTCGTGCGCTGGTTGATATGTTTTACAATGTGTTTACAAATTGTTAGGGTTAAAAGAGAAGCTCACTAGCGTGCAGAGGCAGTGGATGGTCGATATTTGCTCACTCAAACAGACGACTATATCACTGGCGATCGCACTGTATACAACACAAAAAGGCCTCCCCAACAAGCCCTTTTCCCATATATCTATTCAGATGGTACATATGAAGGACAGCCGTAGTTTGTCAAAGTAATTTCTTTTCAAAATTGTCGCTAAATCCATTTATCATTATCCGTTTTTTGTTTTTTGTTTTTTTTTGAAGTAAATTAAGTTATTGTGATTTGATGAGATGATTTAAGATATTTAATAAGATTATTGAATTTCAGGTAAAAGCTCAAATTGGGTCCCATCTTAAATTTTAATCACTTAATTTTTATCTGATTCAACCCTACATATTTCTCATTCTTTACATTACTTCTGTTTGATTATAAGATTGAAAAAGTACATATAAACCTAAAATATATCAAGGAAGTAATGGGATGTTTAAACAAAACCATAAATGGCTGTTTCTCAATAAAAAAAAAAATCAATTCTTTATTACTTTTTTATGAATTTTTTTATTAATGTTTAAAATATAGCCCATTGTTATTGACTGTTGTAAGCCAACTTCCTGCTTACAACTAGTTGAGTTCCCACGCTAATATACCATTCTTTGGGTTTGGAATCAATAAACTCCAGCATTCTTAGTTCCAAATTTGATGAAGTTTATTCACATCGTATTCACACATATTCGTATTCCTAATCACATCATATTCACATCGTATGTACATTTTCTTCCGCGAACAAAGTGTACCAGATTTTCTTTGTTTGTTTCGAAACAAATGGGGTAATCAGATGGAGCTAAGTCCAGCTAAAATAACATCAGCACGAACGAGTGTGACTTCAATGTCCACGTTTTGTTCGTCAGTTCTTGATTTTAATGCTTTATTTCAGTGTTTTCTAAACTGTGGGGCGCCTCCCTCCCTGTAGGAATTGCAAGGGGGCGCACGAATTAAATCCATAATCTGAGGGTACAGAGGCAAATAAAAATTAAATAAATTAATGTATAAAAAAAAAAAAAAGTAATAATTATCTAAACATTTACCCAAAAATCTCTTCCGCTACGTAGTGATTGTAGGATATTACATACTGGAAAGAAATTCTTTACAAAAGGAAAGTTTAGCAAGGGACAAATGATTCGCTCTTTGTATGCAAGAGTCAGCTCTTAACAAGTGTTCCTATAATCATATCAGAGATATTTTTTATTTGGTCATCGACCAGTTTTGAGCGTTCGCCCATCATCAGAATGTTTTTTTTGTCAAACACTGTGATAACATGGACTTGCACAGGGCAAATTTAGTTGATACACTGGTTTTAAAATGTTTTTATTAGGACCTAACTATGTTAAGACGGGTGTTGGTACCTGAGTGGGAAAAACACATGTTTCGGTCTTTAAAGGGGGCATATTGTTCCCTTTAAAAATGGAAACATCCAACAAGTGGGGATGTGTAACTTAAACTACGTTTTTTTGAATGATATTTACTTGATAATTAATTATTACCCATACTATCTTAATATTTTATTTATTTATAACAGAGTGAAAGAACACTGTATCACCTGTGGACTATTGTGAAATATTTACTGACAAGTAACGATAAAATATGCGCTGATTGATCGTAAGATAGTATAGATAAATATAAATAAGTTGTTGAACAATTAATCAATATAAGCAAGTTGTTTGATAATTACGCATTCCATTCCACATTTCGCTTTTCATAATTCACACACATCATCCACTTGTTTGACTAAAAACATCCTGATGATTGATGAACGCCCAAAACCGGTCGATGACCACAAAAAAAAAAAAGCTAGCTATCACGGAAAATATCTCTGATGCTTTCCAGTTCTGCGGAACTAATCACAACAACTATAAGCATATGTTTAAACATATGATGATTGTGATGAATGTGTGATACTGCATACGAAATTAGTGCTTTTTATGCATAATAAATTATACTATTATTACGGTAAATGGTATCATTTTACCTGGATTTGAAAAAAAAAAAATGTTCATCAAAACTGGCAAATCGATCACATTAGATCTGGTTTGCATTTCCGATATTGCCATTTTTATTATTATTATATAATTAAATATTTGTCTCTTTAAAGCTCTGAACTCGCTAATAAAATAATTCATTTTGTATCAAGGAATGTAATTGATAAAAAATTATAAAATTCTAATTAAATTAACAATTATTAATGGCCTCATAATTAAAATTTAAATCATTATTTCACATTAACACACTAACGGTGTTGTGATCAATTAATAAATTTGTGTTTTTTTTTTTTTTAATTATTTTTGGTTCTGTAATATAATTTTATTTATCAAGGGTCGTAAAACGTATTTTGTAAAATAACCTTTTTTAAGGTTAATTCAGGTTTAGTCTCAGAACCCTCGCACAGTGTTTCCAATTTGGTGTGGTTACTAAGGGGGCGACCTTGAATCACCGGCTGATTTATTGTCTCCCCATATATTTTATAGTCCTTTTCCACTTATTATGCCACGTCATGTCTGTGCTAATTACCAATGGATATTGTTGACTTTTTCATTTTTTATAGCAAAAAAGGCCGATTTTTTTTTTTGTAATTGTAGTGGAATCGTTTATTGTGATTCCTGAGGTATGTAGTAGATGTCTTGAAGAGGGCGGAAGTTAGTTTAGAGATTTTTGGAAGTTAGCGCTTGAAGTATTAACACGGAATTTATAAAAATAGACTGTATTTGTACAATAATTTTAACGTGAGTGATGGTAACTATTAACAAGAAATACTTGGAAATAAATAGGAGATAAATAACTAATAATTTAGAATGATTAAAATAAATGAACTAAAATGCACAACTAAGGAAATAAGTATAAATAAAACTTGTATAGGGACGCGGAACTTGCTGCTCGTACAATGATCTTGAAGACGTACTGAAGTATAATGATATAATCATCCTCTCTTCCAATGGGGCGAAGTTTATATATTAGTGTTAGCAACTCACACCAAGACATCTGTCCTAGTGTAGCTTGTTTAATTCGTTTAATTAGTCTTAAACACGAGGGTTGATGTAGTACTTCAAAAGAGTAAAAGCGACAATTTTCTTGTTGTCATATTTGCGGAAATTAAATTTTTACCGGAAGTAATTTTCTTATGGTCCTTGGATGTGAGTGAAAAAAACACCCCCAAAAAAGGAGGAACCCCAATAAAGTTTTTATGGTAAAGCTTAAACTTGTTATTCCGTTTAATTATCATCACCAACGCATCTGCTACGAAAGTTTCAGACAAAATTCATCAATCGGAAGTGCGATTTTTTCCTGAATTTTGTTTTTCATTAGTTTTGCACAATTTCCTTGAAATAAATTTTCTTCGAACTTCGTATACTATCAGTAATATGGATGGTATTCCGCTAAGAGTGGAGCACTCTAGAAGCCAAAGGGGGAACGACTTTTGCGACAAGTGCAGCGCTCTTGTATTAAAAATGGGAGACTTATTTTAGAAAATTATTTAACTGCTATTTTTCATGCATATGGTTAGATTTGTATCTTGATATAAACGAAACTTAAACGGAGTTATGTCTCATTTTTAGTGAATTAAACGTATTGTATGTAATTGTATGTTTTGTGCTTCTTTCTACTAACTTTAAACCAAACGAAAAGTGAAGCTTATTTCATTCTTGCTTTTATCATACAATACATAGGGAAGGGATTAGCTCAGTGGTTAGCGTATTGGACTACTACGCGGAGGTCCCGGGTTCGAGTCCACTGCTTACCCCTTAGATTTTTTCTTCCTAGGAGCCTCTACAGCTCACTGTTCGGTGATATGGACAGTGTTGTCTGTAGCGAGAGAACACTCCGGCAGTGCACTGAGAAGGCTCCGGGCGCTAATGGCCATAGCTGTTGACGCGCCTTAAATTAAAAAAAAAAAAAAAAAAATACAATATATTCACATTTATTTCAAATATTTTCTTGGAAAAATTGCTTTTTGAGCGTTTTGATAGGATACAGTAGCGTAACGACATCATGATGAAGCCCAACGGACAACAAAGTACAATTTGTAATCTAATTAATTATTTAAATAAAATTTTAATTTTTTATATATCTTGTTTGTCGCTTTTTTATGGTAAAACTCGGCTAATAAAGGTTTCCTATTCATTCACAAAAGCTGTATAATAAACTGATGGTTGTGGTGGTTGGTTCCGCAGAGCTGGAAAGCATCAGAGACATTTTCCGTGGTAGCCTGCTTCATTTTGTGGTCAATGACCGGTTTCGGGCGTTCGCCCATCTTCAGGATGCGTTTTACAGACGTGTGACAACACAGACTTGCACAGAGCAAATTTAGTTTACACATCACGAGTAATTTGCCCTTTAACAACCCAAACACGTGTTTTCTCACCCAGCTGACCATACCTACCCCTTGGCCTAGTTGAGGAGTTTAGTTTTGAATACAGTTAAAAACACCAGTCCGTGTGTAAAACTGAATTTGCTCTGAGCAAGTCTGTGTTGTCACACTTTCTGAAAAACGCATCCTGAAGATGGGCGAACGCCCGAAACCGGTCGATAACAACAAAATGAAGCAGGCTACCATGGAAAATGTCTCTGATGCTGTATAAACTGAGTTGGCTCTGTGCAAGAGCGAATACCCGAAACCGGTCGATGACCATAAAAAAAGAAAAGAAGCAGGCTATCACGGAAAATATCATTGATACTTTACAAATAAATCAATAACTTTTAAATTATTTATATTGTAATTAAAGTTCCTATGATTATTGTAATTAAGTTTCGTGCCAGACTGTATAACTGGTTAACTGGTTGGATTTCCCAGCGCCAGTCTGTGAAAAAGGAATGGCTAACGGCAAAAAAAAAAAAAAAAAGTCTAAACATGAAAGAAAAATTAATAGTTAGGGCACATAAATTAGTTCCGGCATAGGGGGCTTATACCTGCAACTTACCCACTTAGTCGGCCTGTGAAGCGAGTTTAGTTGGGCCGGTCGGGAGGAGTGAAGAGCGTTTTTTTAGGCTTCCCTGCTGGGGTGCCTTCAGTCAAGTACTACTCCTAGACCACCTTCCTAGATAGTTTCACTACCACTGCTGTCGGACCCCTTCTAATGAGTCGATAAAAACATTAAATCCTGGTGCATTCTCTTTCTCTTTGCATTGACAACAAACTAACAGCGGTGTCCTCTTATGACAAGAGTTTTTTTTTGGTAGAAAACGCATCGAATTATCTAAAACCCATCATGCACTAAATAATTATTCATAAAATCACGTTTATTTGTGCATAATTAATTAAAATGGAAACTATTCCAACATTATGCAAAACTTTGTTTCTTAAATATTGCATCATTAATGGTCATTATATATTTATACGTACATTAGTTTCTATTCAATACTAAAATTAGAACGTAAATTATGGAATACTCAAATTATTACATTGCTCTCAATCAAGTCAAAATAAATAAATTTTGAATTCAAACAATTAAACTATTGAAAGAGAAATTTTTAACAGATAAAACAACTTGTCAGGGTTAAAACTTTTTTTTTTTTTTTTTTTTTTTTTTTTACCCACAATAGAGTTACAGGAAGTTTGCTATTGAAGAACGAATTGCCATAGCAAAAAGTTGAAAGTCCAAACAGTTTGGTATGTCAAGGTCTTCCTCTTTAAACTGTTTCTGTTACTGACATAGTTTTCTATTTCTCTCCCGTTTGTCACGGTTCTATGATTAGATATGTTTTAAAAAAAATTTGTTTTTTTTCTAATTTTTTTTATTTATTGATTGATTACAAAAAATAATGCAGGTTTCCTTTTAATGTTTTTGATCTACTATTAATGTTTTTGATCTACTATTAATGTTTTTGATCTACTATTAATGTTTTTGATCTACTATTAATGTTTTTGATCTACTATTAATGTTTTTGATCTACTATTAGTGTTTTTGATCTACTATTAATGTTTTTGATCTACTATTAATGTTTTTGATCTACTATTAATGTTTTTGATCTACTATTAATGTTTTTGATCTACTATTAATGTTTTTGATCTGCTATTAATGTTTTTGATCGACTATTAATGTTTTTGATCTACTATTAATGTTTCTGATCTACTATTAATGTTTTTGATCTACTATTAATGTTTTTGATCTACTATTAATGTTTTTGATCTACTATTAATGTTTTTGATCTGCTATTAATGTTTTTGAGCTACTATTAATGTTTTTGATCTACTATTAATGTTTTTGATCTACTATTAATGTTTTTGATCTACTATTAATGTTTTTGATCTACTATTAATGTTTTTGATCTACTATTAATGTTTTTGATCTACTATTAATGTTTTTGAGTTATTGATCCGCTATTATTTCTTCTTTTATATATATATTCTACGAATATGTTATATATCCTTTGAAGTTATAGAATTTTTAAACTTTAACGTCAAACTCCCTCTTTTGATTACAGTAGTCAGCTACAAAATATACATACATACTCATTGACCATAATAGCGTTTGGAAAATGCGTCGTGATTTTTAATAAATCATTATTTCGATTTTGTATATAGATGCTTGGTGCGTCAATGATATGGGTTGGTTTTGTGAGTTTCTTTGATTTCTGGTATGAATTGCGCCTCGTGGCAATTTTTTAAAATTTTTTTTGGATGGGCCCGATGCACTGCGATCTTTACGATCTGTTGGGTTGTGCTCCTTGGGTGCCGTAGACTGGGCTACCGACAGCATCTCAAACAGATGTACTAGGCCAGTGATGGCGAACCTTTTGAGCTCGGTGTGTCAAAATTTTGAAAAATAGAAACATAATTCTCGTGGCGTGTCACTCATCAAGTTAATTATTTGTTTAATGCCATTTAAAATACAAAAGCCAAAATTATGAAACCAATAGTTTACATTTAGAGACTTGTCTTACATGTTTCATTGACACTTAACATACAAAATCAAGTAATATATATATATAATATATAATTGAACAAAAACAGAAAAACAATATAAATTTATACAATTAGAAAATAAATACATATGAAAAATTAGTGACTTTTTTGGTGTGGTGGTTGGTTACGCCGAGCTGGAAAGCATCAGAGACATTTTCCGTCAGCATCAGAGCAAGCTACCACGGAAAATGTCTCTGATGACTTTTTTGGTGCTGAAGTTTGTCTGCTAAATCTTCTATTTCGGATTTATACTTGGTACATTTCAAGGCCAAACAAACGCCACTGACTTCATCTGTTAACCAATTCCGTTTGTTTGTGTAAATATTATTTAATGCTGAGAACAATGTCTCACAAAAATATGTGGATGAAAAAATTGTTAGCAAAACAACTAAAGGAGATCTCGAGGAGCGGTCAATAAAATGTACGCTTTTTTTTAAATCTTTTCCAACGTTTCGACAAATTTATTGTCTTTTTCAGGGATAAAATTAAAAAAAATGTTAATCGGTATTTATAATTTCCATGAAACAAACTAAACACAAAATATGTAGTTAACAGAGAGAGTTGCTAACTAACTATATGAGCTACATTATCAGAAAAATAAGATTTTTTTGAATTATGAAATTTTTTATCTTTGAAGATGCGTGTCACCAAAAATGAGCTCGCGTGTCATCACTGACACGCGTGTCATAGGTTCGCCATCACTGTCCTAGGCGAACACCGTCTACAACACCCTCCATCAGGTTAAGATCCCTAAGGAATCCTAATAACCTGGCGGACTCTAGGGATGGTATATTCCCCGCTCCTCCTGGTAACTATCTAGGTTTTTAAATCTTCTTTGAGTGGCAGCCTCGCAATCCATTAGGAGATGCAATGGAGTTTCCTCCATCTCCCCATAGGATCTGTATATATGCTTTAACTCTTCAAACCCAGCTTCATCAGGTGTCCTCTGAGCCGGCAAAGCCATAAGAATGCGGAGTTTGTTCTTACTAAGGCCCATGCAGGCCTCCTATCTCCATTAGTTATAATTTCCCTGGCAGATCTTAGCCTGCCGCAGTCCTGGGAGGGAGTTCCAGAGTTGAGACCTCTTTAACTTCTCCTCGTCCTCCCCTAAGTTCTTCCAAGAGAAACTGGTGGCTAACCACACAAAAAGTTTCAGGCCCTATAAGCGGCAATGCAGCACCAGCCAGACCGTCGGCCAACTCATTCTCTTCAATGCCATTCCTCCTACCTAGGTCATTAAATTTACCTAACCATTCGCAAACCATATGGTTTGCTCTTGACAAATACAATCATGCTCTAATGGCTGCCTGGCTATCGGAAAGGATTACAATCTCCTGATTCCTATATCTTCTATCGAGGTTGAATTGAACACATCTTCCAGCCTCTTGGCCAATTTACTCTCGGCCAGCTAGCTCTGCTTTACCTGAAGTGGAAATTGTAAGTGTAGTTAATTTTGTTAGCCACACTAAACATGCGCATTATCTTTCCTTATGTAAATGATGGTAGTTTTATTTTATTGCGATTAGTCTGCCTATAACAAAATGATTGTAATTATATAATGGTAAAAATGAAAGACAACAAAACAGTTCCCGTATATTCTAATATATCGATATTCAAACATATAATAAACAAACTAACACAAAATAACAAACTTTTTTAAGGGAATTAGTCATCAAGCAACGTTTAGAATACTAATATCAAATTTAGCATCAAAATATGCACGTAAATTGAAACTATTGACCCTCATAATATCAGCGTCATATACAAAGTCCCTATATATATATATCGAGTTCAACGATTTCTAATATTGATCAGCCTGGAAGAAAACTCAAAACTGAGATTTCCAGATCAAAGAAAGACTCAACCTATACGAACCATGTAAACACAATCCAGCTCATTGACTTTACTTACCTGGGTAAAAAAAAAAGACACTTTGAAAAAAATAAAAAATACAAACATAAGACATACGAAACAAAAGGAAATTAAAAGATACCCACCTTGTGAATCTTTATTTAACATCACGCAAACACAATTAAAATAACAATAAAACCAAACACGTATACACATACAACATGGCATACACACTTATAGAAATATGTTCGTGTAATATAAATGCGATTGTTTTGCGATTGGCATGATTAATAATGCACTTTGCTTTTTTTTACCTAGCAATTAACTGTTTGTTCTTTATTATTTATTCACAATAAACTTTATGTACGCATAAAAACGGGTGCTGCGTGCGTTTGTGTGTGAAAGAAAAATGTGGAGAGCGAGAGATGAAGCGCTTAAGTCATAGATAAGCACAGTTTATAGATAATTAAATTGTTTATTATTAGATATACTGTTTATTATAAGTTTGTTAGTTACTAGCTAACCCGACCACGTTTCGCTGTGCCTGAGTCTCTGATTTTTAGGCTTAACCATGCGTGATTTTGTTAATTTGTTTCGATGCTTTGGAATACCCTGTCTACTAATTCTTCTTTTGAATGTACAATGTTGTAGAAATTAGATGGGAAGGTGGTTTTTTTCCCGTTTCCGAATTTGTAGGAGCAGTGTCGTAACCGGGTTCAAGACTACTAGACAGACGATCCAAACACAAATTACAAAATAAAAGACTTCTCTACCTACTACTACTGAGACGTATATATGGTCCTATGGCTTAGAAATATGGGTAACAACCAAACATTCCACTTCCCGTCGTATGCAGTCATTTCAATCAAAAATCCTTCGAAAAATTGTCAATGCACACACCCTACTATATTGCTAACCTGATTATCCATACTGATCTAAACATTCCTTTCGTTAACCAACTTGCCAATACTCGTTTCCTTAAATTCCATTCATCCATAACTGTTCATCCTAATCCTTTAATTCATCAGCTTTCTTCAAATACTATTCCCAACAATCCACGCAGGCAGCTGAAGAGAAGATGGCTCCTTCGCCACCTTGTAGAATAACTGAAGATAGTGGAGTGCCATCGCTTTCCACAGATCCTGTTATTTAAGTTGCCATTTAACACATTTACTTGTTTGCATTGTATTTTTGCAGTTGTAAATATCACTTTAAAAAAAAAAAAAAAAAAAATGAGGTCCCCTGAGTCAAAAAAAGTGGTTTATAGAAAATGGTCTGTATATGTGGAACAGCATAGCTCAAAAACGAAAAATTGTAGAAAGTTCAAACTTGATATTCCGTTTAGGTATCAACATGGGATACCCGACAGTAAATTATCTGTCAAAATTCCTCAACCGGAAGTACCACTTTACTAAATTTTTTTTTTTTTTTCCTTCTTTTTTGCCATTTTCTCTAAAATAGCTCTAACGATTTTTTTTTTAAAAATGAAGTATGTGAACTACAAACTTTTATTTTTATAACATTTCTTTGGGTAAAGTCCATTTAAGGGGGCTTTTAAGGGGAAGAGATAGGGTTATGTTTTGTTTCAAAAATGTTAATCTTAGTTGATTATACAAAATTGATCGCCAAAATTGGCCGAGTTTCAAGAAAATTAGTAAACCGGAAGTGCGCTTTTGCTGAACAGTTTTTTTTACTTTCTCTTACTCCTAGTAAGAGGAAGTATTGTAATCGTGTCAAATTTTCGATATCGAGTTTTCACCGGAAATATCCGTTTTGAGGTCCCCTGAGTCCAAAAGTGGTTTTTTAGCGAATGGTCGGTATGTGTGTGTGTGTGTGTGTGTGTGTGTGTGGTGTCTGTGTGTGTGTATGTATGTGAACAGCATAGCTCAAAAACGAAAAATCGTAGAAAGTTCAAACTTGATATTACGTTTAGGTATCACCATGGGATCTGACGGTGCGTTATGTGCCAATATTCCTCAACTGGAAGTACCACTTTACTAGTTGTTTTTTTTACGTTTTTTGCAATTTTCTCAAAAATGGCTCCGAAGATTTTCTTTAAAACTTCTTATCAACTACACATACAAAGAGCTACAACTTTTATTTGAAACATTTCTCCAGGAAAATTCTTTTAAGGGCACTTCTGGGGAGGGGTGGGGTTAGGTTTCATCTTAACTTCAATTTCAGTTTATTAGACAATTCTGTCATCTAAATAATGTTAATTAGAATTAAATATGTTGTTGAAATTCCGAGTTTGAAAAAAAAATAGATAACCGGAAGTGCGTTTTTACTGAAATATAATTTCCAGTTTTCTGGTATTTTCTCGAAAATGGCTCCAACGATTTTCTTTAAACCAGAATTGTTAACTATACATATAAAGAGCTACAACTTTTATTTGAAACTTTTCCCCTGATAAATTCATTTAAGGGGACTTTTGTGGGAGGGGGGTTATGTTTTTCTTTAAAATGCTATCACAGTTGATTATACAATTCTGTCATCCAAATTGAAATAACTAGAAATTAATATATGACCCAAATTCCTAGTTTCAAGGAAATTAGTAAACCGGACAGTTTTACTGGACAGTGTTTTCACTTTTCGACGAATTTCATTAAATTTGGTACACTAACTATAAAATTTGTCAATTATAATAATTTTGAAAACTGGTGTAAAAGACTGGAATTGTGTGAGTGTTTCACATCCGATAACTTTTTGTATAAAATATTGAGATAAAATTGTTTATTACATTTTTATCAAGTATATTATTTTGTTTTCTTTATTTATTTTTATGATTCAACGTTGGAGCTACTTTTTTTTAAAAAAAAAAAACAAACATTTTCTTTGCGTTAAAAGATTTAGTAGCGTGGGACGATGTATTTGTGTGTGTGTGTGTGTGTGTGTGTGTGTGTGTGTGTGTGTGTGTGTGTGTATAACCAGGACTGTTACATTAATCATTTTGAATTTTTTTGTTTTTTTGTTTAGTTCTTAAAAACTCTCCGCGTCATATTTCTTTTATTAAGAGAAATTTTAATTCTTGTTTTGTCTCTGTATTTTCTTGTTTTATTTGCTTTTTGACTAAATACACATTTATTTATTTATTTTTACTTTTTTTTAATAGAAACAACCTTGAATTAATACTTAAAGTAAATTTGCTATTTATTTGTCTTTACTCTTTATTATATATATATTTTTTTTATGCTTATTAAATATTTTAGACTAATTAAAAACATATTTGCTTTTTTTGAAAACAAAAAAAGATACACTAAAATCTTTATTAATTAATTTTTTTCTTTTGTTTCAGGTAAAAAAAATCTTGTCCCAATTACTATACTAGTTATCTCAGGTGAGATTTTTGTAATTCTATATATATATACATATATATATATTTTTTTTTTTTTAATTGTAAAGTATAATTTAAATAGGATTGCTTCAAAGTTTTCAACTCTGATAATAATCGATATCGAAATATTGATAGTTTAAACTACATTTTCTTTAAAGTTTATTTTTTGATAACGATAGTTTTTCCCGCTTCCAGATTTTTCTTATCTTCTTCTTCTTATACTTCACTTTATCTACTTTCGCCACTTATCTCTATTTAGCGACAAGCTTCTAGCGCTTATTCAATCACTGCCTCTGGCCGCAATTATCTTCTTCTTCTTCACATTGTCCTCCCAGGTCCATCTCCTCCTTCCTGTCGGGCTTTTACCCGAGTTGTTTCACTTCAAGAGCTTTTCGGGATATCCTGCTTTCCGCCATTCTGCACACTTGCTCGAACCACCTCAATTGCCCTCTTTCCACAGTTTGGGATAAGAGGTTCATCTTTGAGAACTGTTCGAATTGTGGCATTTTTTATCCCTGTCTCTCTCTTCGACTTGTCGCAACACCGCATCTGACTATGAGGTTTGAGTCAGAATCCATCAATCATAAGTTCGATTTTCTTCCTGAATGGTTTTCTTCCTTTTTTTCCGGCGATTTACTAAAAAAAAATGTATTTAAAAAAAATAGCAACTTTGAGAGCTGTTCGAATCGTGGTATTTTTTATCCTGTCTCTCTTCGACTTCCCCTCGATTTTTCTGAGGTATCGCATCTCAGCTACTTGGATGCGGCACTATTCATTTTCTTTCAGGGCTCAGGATTCACATGCGTAAGTGAGAGTTGGAACATAGATTAACCGGTATACCGCCAGTTTTGTCTCTTATGAAGCATTTAGCCTTTGGTTAAGTTTGTCCCTCAACTTGCTGCTGGCATTAAGCGTTAGTCCGAGGTATTTAAAGGAGGACACTTGTTCAATTTCTTGACCGTTACTTCCCTATATTTTTAGCCATAAAACTCATAACGTTTCAATTGACTGGCCGCTAATTCGTATCCTCAAATCCACACTTGCACTTCTAAAAGATCAATTGAGGCTTCTATTATATGAAAACGTATATGTGTATTCCTGTAATCGTCTGAAATCGTAAAATTATATATAATGGAATGAATGTGTAATTGTCCATTATAGAGCAATATTTTCACAAGAACGGAAGGGATTAGCTCAGTGGTAGTGCGGGTGGACTGGGGAGCGGAAGGTTCAAGTCCAGGTAGTGAGTGCGCCATCCTTAGTTTTTCTGTTTTTAGGAGCCTAGCTCAATGTCTGATGATGATAGGCAGTATTGTCTGGAACTGAATCGTTCCAACTACCTTGAAGATTCTCTATCAAGGTCACAACAGTTAACTACATTTATTTTTTTCTCTGCCTGGCATTATATGCGGGACAGCCATTACACGTTGATACCTACCACCATATCTTTCGTCTTTGTTTAAGTCGTGTATCCTTTAAAAGTTGAGGAAAATCTGGGAGAGCAAGTGGAAAAAATAAAAAATCAACCGGTCCAGTAGTATGCTGATTTCCAAAAAGCACCACACCTTGCATTTTATCCCAACGATAGTCTGGGAATTTGTCTACGATAGTGCGAATAAAATTCTAACGTTTGATGATGCCACTGATAGTAAAATTTACTTTTGTCAGTCCGGAGAATATTCATTAGAAAATAATTGCAATGAATTCAAAATGATGTTTGTTCATTCGGTAGGGCTTAATCCTTGCACTCACTATATGCGCCCTGTAAGGCTGTAAATTGTAAGTCTTCACAATTTTTAAAAAATATCCAAAGTTTAACTGATAATAAATATGTATGAATGAAGTAGGGATTTTCTTGGACCCAAAGAAATATTTTTAAGGATTTGGCACAACAAATCTAGAGGGGACCAAAGTAATCTCTCTAAGAGAGATTACCATAATCTTGCAACATTTAAAAGAAAGATTTTACGCAAAGCAAATGACCCGGTAAGGTGTGGACATGAATAGAAGAGGAGGAAAACCATTCTGAAATTATATTACAGCATGATGTAATAAAATATTTTAAATTAGGGCTGCTTTCAATTCAAATGGGCTGGCATGATGACGGAACTCATGTTCGCTGAATGGTGATAGTAGGCACAAAATGATTCCTTCGGGAGAAATTGTTTGGCACTAGAAATTTTGGGCGCCCGAAATTGAGGTGGCGTAAACGCCAATAAGGACGTTGGCATTCGAGATTGCCTGGCAGGTGCAAGGTATAGAGACGATTGGCGGAGATGGATTTAGGAGGCCATGATCCGCAAGTGAATTGTAGTCCCCGGTGAAGAAGAAGAAGTGCTTTGAAACGGTTAAAATAACTCCATAAAAGATGTATAATAAAGGCACCTTATGCAATCAATACTACTTCAAATTAAAATGGTAATGATTGCTAAAGTATTTTATGACTAATCAAGCTGATAAATCAGAACAAGGAACTAATTAATTATAAGTTTTTAAACAAACACTATAGTCATCAAGGAAGATACCCATATTAGAATGAAATGTAGTTTATTATAAGGAGAAAATAGTTTGCATATTTTTCTGAACATCTTCTGATGATGTCGTCAGTTAGATAACTTGGCCAAGGTAATTTAAAACACTGCGCTCCTGTGATTAAAGCGTTGCGCATTTATTATTCACTGTTGCAACATAGTATTAATGGTCAAGGACAATTTAAATTATTTATCCAATTCTATTTTCTTTATTATTACTATTATTTTATTATTAATTTATATCTTTTCCTCTGCAGTATTCATTTAATCAAATTATAAATTGAAATCCATTAATTTCAAAAAACATCTTGTTTATTGAATATAAATTAATCACCGCCTTTATTGCCTATTACATCATTAAGACAATAACAAATATTTTATAATATAAAAAAGAATATCTGGCTATCTACCTGCTTTGCTGAAAGTATAGAAAATTCAAAGTCATACAGGCAGTTCAAACTTGATATTCCATTTAGATCTGTCGCATCACCGTATCTGACAATGAGGTTTGAGTCAGAATCCATTAATCATAAGTTTTACTTTATTGAATGGTTTTCTTCTTTTTGTCCGCGATTTTCTAAAAAAAATGTACTTAAAAAAAATAGCGAAATCGCTAACTGTTTGTGCGAAATGATATTAAATTGATTTTGCAAGTTTTAAACTATACGATAAAAATTATTGCACTATAAATGTTAATGCTTACTTAATGTCTAATGCTTTAATATTCACTTCTATGCCATTGTGACGGACATTAAAAAGCGATGTTTTTTTACTTACTCTTACTCCTAGTAAGAGGAAGTATTGTAATCGTGTCAAATTTTCGATATTGAGTTTTCACCGGAAATATCCTTACTCTTACTCCTAGTAAGAGGAAGTATTGTAATCGTGTCAAATTTTCGATATTGAGTTTTCACCGGAAATATCCGTTTTGTGAGGTCCCCTGAGTCCAAAAAAGTGGTTTTTAGCAAATGGTGTGTGTGTGCGTGCGTGCGTGTATGTACAGCAAGCTAAACAAAAAACGCTAAAACAAAAAATCGTAGAAAGTTGAAACTTGATATTCCGTTTAGGTATCACCATAGGATCTGAACACTTACGTTATCTGTCAAAATTCCTCAAACGGAAGTACCACTTTACTAGTTTTTTTTTTTTTCTTACGTTTTTTGCGATTTTCTCAAAAATGGCTCCGACGATTTTTTTGCAACATCTATATTAACTAAACATTCAAAGATCTACATAATTTATTTAAAACATTTCTCTGGGAAAATTCATTTAAGGGTACTTTTTAGGGGAGGGTGGGGTTACAGCTTCCTGTAAAGTGGTATCATAGTTGATTATACAATTCTATCATCCAAACAAAATTAACTAGAAATAAATGGATGGCCAAAATTCCGAATTTCAAGAAAATTAGTAAACCGGAAGTGCGCTTTTACTGGACAGTTTTTTCCAGTTTTCGAGGAATTTCATTTAATTTGGTACACATACTTATTAAACCTGTTACACATAATTTGTCAATTATAATTTTGAAAACTGGAGTAAGAGAAAATTGTGTGAGTGTTTCACACCAGATTTTTTTTATTTTTATTGCAAAAACATATTACGAAATACCTTCTGTATAAAATACTTGTGTTTAGTGCGTGTGTGAACAGAATATTTTAAAAACTAAAAATTGTAAGAAGCTCAAACTTATGGTATTTTGTTTTGGGTATTACCATCGCATCTGACACGAACATTTCGGACTTTATCGATTTTTTTTTCATTCTTTCAGTTTATCATGATTTTTCTTGAAAACGGCTCCAATGATTTTCTTTAAAATTCATAATACTATCTACACACACACATAAATGTCAATTACTTTTATTTGGAACATTTTTCGGGAAAAATTGAGTTTATTAGGAATTCTGAGGGAACAACAGTAGCGATATGTTTCCCTCTGTGATGGATGCCAGAAATTATATTTATATAACCCTTTGGCAAAGGGTAAAAATACAGGTACAAGACACCGTTACAAGAGAGGTCAGAGTACTTAGCCACTATTGTCTTTTAACCCCCTTCTAGAAACCAAATATAATAGGGCAAGTTAACTACCAAGAGTAACGCCCTTTGTCCAACAGTCTATTTGAGGCATTCAACCAATATTCATTTGAGAAGGAGAACATCAGTGCCAGTTATAAGTGTTAAAACATTTGAGTTTAAATCAATATTTCATTCTATATATTTATTTATAATAAGCTTATTATTACGAATTATTATAAGGTATTTAAATCATTCATTTACAGATAATATATTTATTTTAAAACAGTGGTGACTTCTTGCTTATTTCTTAATACTACTCTCGTCTCTTAAACATATTCATACTCAAGCCCCTTTCAACAACGCTCACGCCACACGCTACAAATACATACAAAACATCAACCAATAATATTGAACCACTTACAAAATATTGAAATAGTATATTAGTAGCATCATTACTAGAATATCTTATTTGAAGAAAATTCGTTAACCGGAAATGCACCTTCACAGATTAGATTTTTGAGTTGTTTATTTTTTTGTAAATTTCTTTAAAAAACAGTCTTACCACATTACTTAAACCACCTGTCTAATATGTAAATGTGGGCAATTAAGTGCATTGAATTTCATGTTTGAAATAAATGTCTCAGTATAAGAAGTAAGGAATTGCAGTAAGATAAAGTATGATTGTTTTATATGAAAGGCTTTTGTTTTTTTTTATAATATGGGCAATAAAATCTTATAACAATTAATTACACTTTAGTAATGTTGTTCATTATAAAATATTAATTAAAAATACAAGAGGTTCCAATATGAAAACAAGAATTTGTTGGCTTATCGACCAATTCAAGGTAAAAAAACAAACGAACAAAAAAGTAATTTTGTAATTGTTTTTTTAGTAATTAACAAGTTCGACGTTTCGACAAACTTAGTTTGCCTTCTTCAGGAACAATACACAAATAATAAATAGAAAAATTATAACACAAAACACAAACAAAAAATAAAATACATAGTTGCGATTACTGTGGGACTGCTAAATCTGTAATGAAAGGGTGTATGTTGTAATGCAGAAAGCCAGGAGAAGGGGGGACCGTTATGTAAGTACTGTTATACATAACTTTCTCCACACATAACGGTACTTACATAACGGTCCCCCCTTCTCCTGGCTTTCTGCATTACAACATACACCCTTTCATTACAGATTTAGCAGTCCCACAGTAATCGCAACTATGTATTTTATTTTTTGTTTGTGTTTTGTGTTATAATTTTTCTCTTTATTATTTGTGTATTGTTCCTGAAGAAGGCAAACAAAGTTTGTCGAAACGTCGAACTTGTTAGTTATTATTAAAAAACAATTACAAAATTACTTGTTTGTTGTTTGTTTTTTACCTTGAATTGGTCGATATTCACTTTGAATTCTTGTTTTCATATTACAACTAACGGCCAACAAAGAAAATCATCTGATAAACAAGAGGTTCCTTTTACAACATCTCAATCACGTACACTGTCACCGAAATTATTGCAATATTACGACAAATTGTTTCAATCACTATTTTGTAATTTTATCCAATAAGTTTAATTCAGTGAAGTGATTTTTATTTATTTATTTTTTTAAATAGGTTAATAGTTTTAGTTGCTTTTTATTTGTTTATTTATTTATTTTTTTGTGAAAGGATTTGGCACAGTATACTAGATATTTTGGCTCCTTCTTTGTGAATATATTCTTCCCAACTTGCATTCGTCGACCATTCATTTTTATTTATATCTTATGAACTTAACCCTTTTATGATAAAAAAAATTCCTATTCATTCTATGTCAGAAAGTTTATGAATTATCCATATTTTTTGTCTGCAAAAATATATATTTTTTTTTATTTTGGATTTTACTTATGTAACTTTCATATGAATTGAACAATAGAAAGTTTGTAAAGATTTAGATTTTTAATAGAAGTTGATATTTGATTATTTCCTTCCTGCGTAGATCTACAGCCTGGGATGGGCCTTGGCTTCCCTGACAAACAACGCACTGCGACCTTGAGCAAGTTTGTTTTTTTTTTTTTTTTTTTATTTTTTTTTCTTTTTTTTTTTTTTTTTTTTATCGGGGGGGCCAACGCACTGCGACCTTGAGCAATGCCCCCCGGGTGCCACAGGCTTGCCCATAGCACCCGAACGGATGCCCAATTGAACATGCGTTCTACAATATCTCCATCAGGTTGAGGTCCCTGAGGAATCCTAATACCCTGACGGGCTCTAGAGAGGGTATATCCCCCTCCTCCACCTGGTAGCTACCCAGGTTCCTGAACCTTCTCTGAGTGGCAGCCTCGCAGTCTGTTAGGAGATGTATTGGAGTTTCCTCCAACTCCCCACAGAATCTGCATGAGCTGTCACTTTCCAAGCCCAGCTTCGCCAGGTGTCCTCTAAGTCGGCAATGCCCCGTGAGGAAACCCGTAAGTACGCGGAGCTTGTTCTTACTCAATCCAATGCAGGCCTCCGACCTCCGTTGGTTATAATTTCCCAAGCAGATCTTGGCCTGCCGCAAACCGGGGAGGGAGTACCAGAGTTGAGATCTCTTCGTCTCCTCCTCCTTCTTAAGTTCCTCTAACAGACACTGATCGCTAATCCCACAAAAAGGTTCCGGCCCCAAAAGTGGTGTCATAGCGCCTATCTTGGCCAGGGCGTCGGCCGTCTCATTCCCTTCAATGCCAACATGCCCCGGCACCCACCAAAGTGCGACTTTGTTCCTACTGCCCAGATCGTTTAGTTTATCTAGGCATTCCCAAACCATTTTAGAGTTAATAACTGGTGCACCCAGAGCTCTAATGGCTGCTTGGCTATCGGAAAGGATTACAATCTCCCGATTCCTATATCCCCTATCGAGGTTAAATTGAACGCATCTTCCAATAGCGTATATCTCCGCCTGAAAGATGCTGGGAAATTTACCCATGGGTTCCGAGTGCTTGATCCTTGGACCAACCACCCCTGCCCCAGTCCCCTCGAGGGTCCTCGACCCATCAGTATACCATTTAATGGCATGTTCCTTAATGCCCAACAGAGCGGATCCTTCGCTCCACTCACTTTTGGTGCCCAGCTTCGACGAAAAATTTTTTGTGAAGCTATACTTCTTAACCATACCTTCCCTAGGGAGGTGCCAGATGAGGGAGCCCAAAGGTGAGAATACCAACTCTCTAACCCCCAGCCATCCCTCCCCTCCTGCACCACCCCTAGAGATCCTAAAAAGGGCCCCCTTCGCCGCCCTTTCCACCACTAGGTGCAAAGGTGACAGATTGAGGATAACCTCCATCCCGGCGGTGGGGCAAGTCCTCATAGCCCCCGTCATGCATAAGCATGCGAGCCGCTGTATCTTGTCAAGAGTTCTCCTGACCGATACTTCTTTGGTGTCTTCCCGAACCAAGCCACCGCGCCATAGGTGATAACTGGTCTCACCATCATGGTGTACATCCACCGTAGGATTCTCGGGGGGCATCCCCAGGATTTGCCCGCCATCCTCCTACATATCATGAGGGCGCCAGTGGCCTTCCCTGACAATATTACGCCAGTCCTGCCTGCTCAGCGCTCTCGTTCTCCGATTTCGGACACCGAGCACTGCAAAGTCCTTTTCCACATCCTGGATCCACCGTCTCCTAGGTCGTCCCCTTTTCCTGGTACCATACATCACTCCAAGTAGAACTGATATTTGATTATATTTGGTACTTGCTGCGGTTTGCACTTATTTCGCAACTTTCATTTTTTTGGTTGTTTCTCATAACTGAGTTAATTGAATTGTTTATCTTCTGCAAAAATCTTCTTACATACAGTATCGTAATTATCAAACAATGTAATCTGGGATAGATACGAACTAATGGTTCAGCGTTGCGATAATATTGTATGATGCTGTTGTTGCTGCTTACTGGACAGAGAATTTGTGGAAAAATATTCTAGTTTTTTGGGGGGAATCTATTTAGTTTATAGGTGCGCGTTTGAAATGAAAATTAAAGTTTGGAAATTCTAGCCACACACAATCTTCCTCTGGCAGAGATTTTAGCTGTTTCCTATAATTGGTTGCTATGGTGAAATCAAAAGTTAATGGACCATGGATTCTAAAGTTGTCATCTTTTCAGATTGTCCAGTCATTTAAGTACGCATGAGTTTTTCCTAAGATGGACGAAAGTAGAATTCAAATTTCTCCATTGAGTTTATAATGGATGTGAGAAGGAGAGAGAATGGATTTTAGAGAAAGAAACTAGATGATATGTTGAACACTGTATAATGAATAGAACACACAAACTGCAAGGACTTTACAGTTAAGTTAGAAGTTAAGTAGTGAGAGAAATATAAAGAGACAGACTGGCTGAGTGATGAGAAAAGGTTGCTGGAGGGTTGTAAACTCTTCGTACACTATTGTAAAAGTGTCTCTTTGTAGGGAAAGCTTGGCTCTATATATATATTCTCCCACCCTAGTCTGACTAGATAAGGAGTAACTAGATTGATTCATTTTTGTGTTTTTCGCTCACGGATCTTATGAATCTATAATGATCGGACCCCATTACAGGATTCTTCGTCATTTCAAGGTTTAAGCGTAACATCACTTTATCAAGAAGGCTCATTGTAAATCTCAAGCCTAGATTTTGGGAATCCCAAACAGAATACAGAAATAGTCAAAAGAAATATTGGTATAGAGAAGTTACAACAGCTATTTGTTTAAATTAATTGCAAAACTACATCTGCTCTATTCGATAAAGTCGCAGTTTCCGTTAATCGATTTTTTTCTCATATACGGAATTTCAAAAAGTAATTTTTTAATGGTGTCCTTAATATTCAGTTGTTAGAACCATAGAGCGGGGAATGTTGATGGGTTCTTACTTTCTCTTTTCTTCGAAGTTGGCTGTGATATTCCTACGTTACGGACAACACACCCAGAAAATTAAAAGCGTTAAGGTAGAAAGATGATAACTGTCAAGTTTTTGAGGTCATTGTAAGTTCAAATAGCTATACAAGAATGGACCTCCAGCTGATTATGACCTTTGCATTGGAAAAATATGGCTGCATTCCAACTGTTGTTAAGACATCAATGCCCCTTCCCCCTCAAGCTTCACTAAGCAGCAGGGCCGGGCCGTCTCAATGGGCGAAGCTATGATACGATTGTTTTGGCGGCATTTCGAAAGGGGGCGACAAACAGCGAAATTAATAAAACAAAAAAAAAATCTGGTGTGAAACACTCACACAACTTTCTTTTACTCCAGTTCTCAAAATTATAATTGACAAATTTTATAGTTTGTTTACCAAATTTAATGAAATTCGTCGAAAACTGAAAAAAATGTTCAGCCATCCATTTATTTCTAATTAATTTTGTTTGGATGATAGAATTGTATCATCAACTATGATAGCACTTTCAGAGAAAAACATACCCCCCCCCCCCAAAAGTGCCATTAAATTAGTTTTCCTAGAGAAATGTTTTAAATAAAAGTTGTAGTTCATTGTATTTTTAGTTTATATACGACGTTTCAAGAAAATCGTCTTAGCCATTTTTGAGAAAATCGCCAAAAAGTGGAAAAATCATTTAGTAAAGTGGTAAAGTAAACGCACTTCCAGTCATCCGATTTTTTTCAAACACGGAATTTCAACAAAATATTTAATTCTAATTAACATTATTTTGATGATGGAATTGTTTAATATACTGAAATAGCATTTTAGATGAAAA
>JAAEAF010004595.1:0-50258 GCA_011037195.1 Triatoma infestans | reverse complement strand
GTAGCCCACCCACTTCTTCATCCCATGACATTAGTCTGTCTAAAATTATTTGAGTAAAAATTTTTAAGATGGAGTTTAATAAGGATATCGGACGATAATTGTCAGGGATTGTTTTGTCACCTTTTTTATAGATCATTGTTATAACTGATTTACACCAGTCGGTGGGAATTTTTTCGGTGTCTATTATTTTATTGAAAAGGGAGAGGAGGTATAATTGCCAGTTTACAGGGAGGTTCTTAAAGAATTCGTTTGATATTTTATCAGGGCCTAGGGGTTTTACCATTCTTAATTTTATCAAGTGAAAAGTTTAATTCTTCAAGGGTAATTGGGGCGTCTAAGAACGGGTGTGATGCATCAAAAAAAATTACTGCTGCAGCTAGGGGTTTTACTGTAAAAATTTTTGAAAAATAGGGACCATTGATCAGACGGTATAGGGTTTAATTGCATATTTCTAGTTCTAAATTTAGTAATTGTGTGCCAAAAGGATTTACTATCTTTGCAATTGCCTAATTTGTTAATTGTGTCAAGTTCATAGCTTCTTTTCTTCAATTTTGTTAAATTTTTGTATTTTTTCTTAGAAGTAATATACATTAGTCTAGTATAGCTATCAAAATTATTTTTCCTTAACAGTTTCAAATTAGTTTGGACGTTCTTTTTTGCTAATCTGCAGTCGGAATCAAACCAAGGTAGTGAAATTCTATAAGTACTAATTGAAGTTAACTTTTTATAGGATACCAGTCGTAAAGAGATGGCTGTTTCATTTATAGCGGAAATTAGATTAGAATACATCACATCGGGATTTTCATAAATGCCACCTACCCGCGGACAATGCATTAGGTTCTTTTTGTATGACAAGCTTTTCTCAGAATTCCAGGATAGCTTTTGAGTGAGTAGGTTCTTAGTAACACTGGGTTGTTTAATTTTATTAATATACACATTTAGGATAATTTTAAGGGGAAAGTGGTCAGAATGAGATACACAGGATTGCACACATAAATCATTTATTAGACATAGACAGCTGAGGTTACACCACACAAGGTCCACTACACTCTGGCCATTGCTAGTTACGTTGGTAAAGTTACCAGGATTGTCACTGGGAGCTCTTCCATTAAGCAAAATAAAGTTATTACTTTCTAAAAGATCCACTAAAAGTTGACCTCTAGTATTTGTTACATTGTCAGGATTATCACGATAGCCTGTAAAATATGTTCCAGGAATTAATTTAGTATCTAACTGATTGAGCTGGCCAACTCTACAGTTGAAATCGCCACCCAGTAAAATTAAACATGTACAATACCTCTCCTTAATATTATTAATTGAATCATTAAACGTATCTAAGATGAAGTTTAATTGTAATGAGGGCTTGAAATAGACTAAACCTAATATAAACATGTTATTAGAACCTTTTAAGTAGACTGACACGAAAATCCAATACTCACATTTATCGAGAATACGAAGATTATATAATTCTGAATTATAAAACACCGCTAAACCACCACTAGCTCTTCCTCTGCTCTTATCCTTAATTGCAGGTGATGAGAGTGATGAAAATCCCGATACGCTCGCTGGTGAATGAAGTGTGTAACCAAATAAATATAAAACGTAATATTTGAACTAATTAAGTGTAGAATATAGATTTGAATTAAATGTAGAGTAGCAAAGGCCGTGTCAGAGATGTTACAGAGATTGCTGACTCGGGAATCCTCCCCTCTTTGGAGTGAATTCCTATTGTCATGAGATTACAATAACAACTCGAAGGAAGTCAGTCTGTGGTTGTGTGCAAAGAATGAAACCTGGCTTATGGCTGTGTGCTTGGGCGGTAGGTGAGTCAGCTTCTCCATAGTAACTCTGGCAAGGCATGAGAATTTATTATTTCATAATTGAATTTATTATTTTTTGTTTGTTTTGGCATAGGATGATTAGTATTAACATTTTGGCTTAGAATTTGATTAGTAATTGTAACTTAAGTTTGATATTAGCTTGTAAGGTAATAGTATTAATTTTTAAAGGGTATTCGTTTTTTTATAGTACTAAATTTTTGTAAGGTTCATTATTAAAAGTATAATTTGTAGAGACAACTTTCATTCAATAAGTACATTATTTTCTGAAACCAAGGCTTGTCTATATGGGTTTCCGTCAATTCCCTCCCAACACGCCCGCTTCGTTACACTGGTGTCGAGTGTGGGGTAGTATGCAATAAGTACTACTTCATTACGCGGACGAACTACACTGGAGAGGCGGGGTACTAAGACAATACGACCGCTAGTAGGGGGACTGCTGATTACAGCAATTGAGGGCCGAGCGTTTTCTCTGTGAAGGGGACCGAAATCGGGGATTTGACCACCAAAATTGTGTACAGTGTACAAATCGGAAGTGAGGTAATATTTCAAATTTATTTTGGGGGTTTTTAATTTTTTTTTTTCACTGTAAAAAAATTTGGGGAAGGAGCCCTGTGGTAGGGAGACTGGGAAATCACCTAGGGGTGTGACACCTTGTTGGAAAGAGTATTTCCCGGCCAGTAGAACTAAGACCATAGTAGTACGCTACCACTAGACAGGTTGTACTAACAAAAAATATATATACGGCCGGAGGTCATGGATGCAATTGTAGAGGAGTTGGAGGCTCTACGAGTCGCGAATCAGGAACTGAAGGAGTTCAAAGACCAGCAGGTGCGAGAAAAGGCGCAGTTAGAGGAGGAACTGCAGCGGCTCAGGCAGTCTGAACCGCCGGGAAATGGGACGCGAAAGGACCTTAGTGCTTCACAGTTACTACAGACATGGAGTGGGGATGACCCCAACATCTCGGTCCATGACTTTTTGCATAATTTAGAGATGCTGGCACTCAGCAGTTCATGGTCGGAACAGGATAAGAAACTCGTGTGTCGTATGAAGGTAAAGGGACCTGCCGCCGCCTGCTTAGCGGCGTATCCCGAATTAAATCTGCCAGGGACGCCTTTCGAACACTATAAAAAAATATTAGTCGAACGGTTTCGTGATCTAGCCAGCCCGGAACAGTACCTGTTGGCACTGAACACGGTCCAACAGCGCGAGGGAGAATCAGTGCAGGACTTCGCGGTAAGGTGCCGTGCGTTAGGGGAGAAGAGTAGGCCAGAGCCGCAGAGGGCACTAGAGGCCGCCTTATCTAGACCAGCGTTAGAACGCCTACTCACGGCCGCGTTTATTCAGGGGTTATCCGGGGAGGCGGGGCACCTCCTCAAGTGTTTTCCACCTAAGGATTGGAGAGAGGCGGTGGAGAGGGCCACTCTAGTCGAACAGGCGCGACCCAAACCAGCGGGGAGGGCACAACCAGCGGTATTTGCGATGGAGAACCCGAAGCTGAATGCCCAGCCATCAAAGGAAGTACCGAACCCTCGAACTAGATGTTACCGTTGCCGGCAAACAGGCCACCTGGCCAGAGAGTGTCGGAACCGCGGAGAGCCAGCTCGACAGACCTCGTCTTTTGGAAGGGGCAATTCCAGCCAGACCGATAGGGCATGTTATGTCTGTGGAGATAACAAACATTTTGCCCGTGGCTGTCCGAGGCGAGTGAGGGTAACCAAGGTATGTCAGTGCGGCGTAACGCCCGAACAAGAGAAACACCACCCAAACTCAGAGGGTTTCGCCCTTGCCCCGGAGGCGGAACAGGTTACGGAGACGGGGCCTCAATCCCTATACTAATTCCTCATGTTAGCAAATCCAGACCAAAGGGCTTATCGATAACCGTAGAATTGCCCGATGGTCGGCGGGAGCTACTAGTAGACACCGGGGCGGAGGTATCCATTTTGCGGCGCCCTGTCCCAGGGGTTCCCATTCAAACATCAAAAATAAAACCTCGTGGGGTCACTGGCACCTTTATGGAGGTCACTGGAGAGCAAGTCATTACCTGCAAATTGGGGAGCCTGCAGGTCACGCACCCTTTTCTGATTGCGGGGGTAGCCAGTAATATGGACGGCCTTATTGGCTGGGACCTTTTGGAGAAGCTTGGGGTAGTTGTCAATACCCGGAAACGATCCCTAACTGTAGATCCGGAATTACACGTGCGTTTTGTGGGAGAGAATGAAACCACACCAGACCACACCCAATGTTCCATCACAACGCCTGGGGACAGAGAAAGAATTAACCGCCAGGTCGAGCGGTCAGAGAAGATGAAAAACCCTCAAGGAAAACCCCGGCCGGAAGGGGCGCATGTACATAATAGGGAGAGGAAAGAGAGTAACTCTATCCAAGAGGGTGTAGTAGATCCCAGACAGAGAAGTTATCTCATCAAGGCTGATACCAAATGGGACGTTCCAGCCTATAGCGAGAGTATTATCACCGCCAGAGTGGATTCCGGGTGTACAGGGGAACTTCTTGTGGAACCAAGTGTGCAGCCACAACCGGGGCTACGGGTAGCGCGTAGCGTAAACCTCGTCGATGGCTCGAGCACTTGGGTTAGGGTGGTCAATCTCACGGCGGCTACTATCCATATTGATCGCGGGCAGGAGTTAGCTAAGGCTGCGAGCATAGAAGAGGGGACACCAATTGTGAGAGCCATGGAGACCATGAACACATCAAGCGGGAAGCTGCTCCCGCCTGAGGTGGAAGCCAAATTGCAACACCTTGATCAAAACCACCAGCGAATGATATGGGAGGTTCTGGCCAAACATAGCTCGGTGTTTGAGGAGCCGGACGGAAAGGGTTGCTCATTGCCTGTTCGCCACCGCATTGAGACCGGCGACGCTAGGCCGGTAATCAAGCGTCCTTACAGAGTCCCACATTGCCACAAGGAAGTGATAGCAAACCACATCAAAGATATGCTAGAGCAGGGAGTTATCAAACCTTCCACGAGCCCATGGCAAGCCCCTGTAGTGCTCGTGCCGAAGAAATGCGAAGGAAGTGAACGGAAGTGGCGTTTTTGCACCGATTTTCGGGGTCTGAATGCCGTAACCAAGACGGATTCATACCCACTCCCCTTGATCACGGAGACTCTGGAGAACCTAGGCCCCTGTAAATTTTTCACCACCCTAGATTTGGCCAGCGGGTACCACCAAGTCCCCATTGCGCCGGAGGATCAGGAGAAAACCGCGTTTACAAAGGAAGGCGGACATTACGAGTATAAGAGGTTGGCCTTTGGCTTGGTTAACGCCCCTGCGACCTTTCAGAGACTCATGGATCAACTCCTCGCAAAGATCAAGGGCACTGAGTGCTTAGTATATCTAGATGATGTCATCGTGTTTGGGGCTACAGCGGAAGAACACTGCCTAAGACTAGACCACGTCCTCTCACTGCTAGCAGAAGCCAACCTAAAGGTGCGGCTGGAAAAGTGCCGGTTCGCCCAGAGTGAGGTGCGGTATTTAGGACATATAGTCACCGGTGAAGGCGTAAAAACCGACCCAGAAAAGATCAGGGCAATTCGGGAGTACCCGGTTCCATCGAATGTTAGGGAACTCCGGGGATTCTTAGGGCTCGCCGGGTACTACCGCCGGTTCATCCCATCCTTTGCCGAGATCGCTAGCCCTTTAACAAGATTGGTACGAAAAGGGCTGGAATACGATTGGGGGCCGGCGCAGCAGCGAGCGTTTGAGCAGTTGAAGGGTGAACTCTGCTCTAGCTCCGTCCTGGCTTACCCCGTTTCCAGTGAACCCTTCATCCTAGCCACCGACGCGTCGGGAACAGCCTTAGGAGCGGTGCTTTCCCAGATGAGAAACGGGTCCGAACGCCCCATCGCCTTCGCAAGTCGGCAACTAAATCCGGCCGAGCGGAACTACGCCACTACGGAGAGAGAACTTTTAGCAGTGGTTTGGGCGACCAAACTCTTTCGGTGCTATTTACTGGGCGGAGATTCAAGCTTGTAACCGATCACAATTCCCTACGTTGGATGCTCAGCATGCAGGATCCATCCTCACGATTGACCCGTTGGGCCTTGCGGCTAGCTGAGTTCGAGTACGATGTAGAACATAAGCCAGGCCGAAGACACACGAATGCCGATGCCCTCAGTCGCGGTGTGGCTCTGGTTACTGAACCGGCTAACCCGACACCGGAGGAGCCTGACAGTAGAGACCAACTTCCGGCGACCCCGCGCCAACCCTTACCGGATCGGCTGACAGTGGCGAGGGAACAGGTGGACGATCCGTGGTGCCAAGAGTTGAGGCGCAAACCTCCACCTGAGTTGCACCTGGACCCCGACGGGGTCATGTTCTGGAACACCAAACCCATGGGTAAGAGAGTGATAGTGCCAGCCGCACTGAGGGCGGCTGTGTTGCAACATGGGCACGACGCCGTGTGGGCGGGGCATCCTGGGGCCGAGCGAACTATTGCCCGACTGCAAGGCCATTTCTATTGGCCCAGCCTGCGTCAGGACGCAGTGGAGTACGTCAGACAGTGCACATCGTGTTTGGAAAGAAAGACCCCGGCCAATCTCCGAGTCCCGTTGGGCGAGCCATATCAGGCCCAGCGCCCGTTTGAACAAGTCTCCATGGATATTGTGGGGCCTTTACCCTCTACCTCCGATGGGTATAAGTACATCCTCACCTTTATTGACCATCTCAGCAGGTTTGCGGAAGCCATCCCATTAAAGGAAATCACTGCGGAGGCGACGGCGCGAGCATTGGTGGAATCGATCATCCTGAGGTATGGTACCCCAAATAGATTATTAACCGATCAAGGGCGAAACTTTGTTTCAGATCTTTTTAAATCCGTGTGTCGATTTTTGGGTATACAAAAATTACAAACCACCGCCTATCATCCGGAGTGCAACGGTATGGTGGAGCGTCTACACCGAACTCTAATGGACTCGATGTCGCACTTCGTGCAGAGGGATGGAAGAGATTGGGATAGGTGGCTGCCCTATGTTGTTGCGGCGTACAGGTCCACTGCGCATTCGTCCACGGGTTCACGCCCAACTACCTTATTTATGGTAGAGAGCTATCACTTCCCGCGGAGGAAGAGCTCCAAGCATGGCATCCGGTTTCGGAGGTAGAATATAATCTCCAGAAGTTGAGGGAGAGGATACGGGAGTCACAGAAGGAGGCTTTTCGCCGAGCTGCGTCGAGCCGTGAAAAAAGAACCCAGGTGCACGACAAGGGGAAAATAATGCGAACATTCATTGTGGGGGATCGTGTCTATCTGTACACCCCTGTGGTCCCTGCCGGTCATTCTAAGAAATTTCATCGCCCCTGTAAATTACGTCATCGAAAAGGGTCAAGGAGAGCTGGTCACGGTGCATGTAAACCGCTTAAAGCCCGCGTCTGGAAAGGAAAATCCCGGAACCCAAGAAGAAGAGGAAGGGGGAGACCAGCAGTTGCCCTCTTACGGAAATCAGGAGGCACTATTGGAAGAGGACCACTATTGGTGGCCTTCGTGGGTAGACGACGAACGGACCTCCCCAATGCCCAGGAGACGCCCCGAAACCCCTGCTAGGAACGTCGACCAAGAGCCGACGAGCGGGAGCTCGGAAGTAGCCGTAGGCGACAGGGAGGATCGTAATGCTGTTGGGGAAAAAGAGGAGACCATCAGTTTTTATAGGGAAGAGTCTCCCCCATTTGTCGACAACCCCAAAGACCCAACCTGGGCACCAGGTACCCCCGTCGCGATAGAACCACGTCAGCACCCTATGGTTCTGCGCCCGAGGCCGCGACGAGTAACAGTGGGTGAGCCGAACCCCCCTGTGCAAAGAGCCGAATCTCCGGAACTAACCGGGCGGAGGGAAGGCGGTTGTCCCAGTACGTGATCCTGCCCTACTAAATGAAATCAGATGAACGGGAAGCTGTGAATGGAGAGGGGGTTAACACCAGACAAAACCACATTCCTAACAGTCACACTGTTTCAGGGAGCGTGCTTGCGGCTCATTGGAGGCAGGGAATGGTATTCCTACCCAAGACGGAAGTATTACTCTCGGGCGACTATTGGCAGGTGGTGGTGGAACTAAATATTACCTGTATGGACCGGTCCATTTCTGAGTTGCGCCGGGTGACACTACGAGTCAAGCAGGAGCTAAAGGAGGCAGTCCACCAAACGCCGGAATGGAAGAGCGGGTTGGAGGAAGTAGATCGTATTCTGGAACTAGAAAATGAAATGACTGAAGTCAGTGCCGCCCTAATGGGGATGCTACCACATGCCCGCAGTAAACGGGGCCTCATAAATGCCGGGGGAAAGGTGCTGAAGGTATTGTTTGGTACGCCCGATTCGGAGGACTTAGAAAACATTCAGACCAGGCTGACGAGACTAGAGGGAATTAGCGCGGAGGTTTTGCACGTCGAAGAGGCCCACCTCTCGGTGACGCGACGATTAGGGCGACAGATGGAAACAACCAATCAACGCTTGAATGAACTCGTGGGGAAAATCTACCAGAAAGTAGAAGATAGAAGACGAACATTAGAACGACTGGAAACACAATACTCTGCCCTAGATAGCCTTGTACACCTATCCTTAAACATCTCCACCACCTTACGTCACTTAGAACTTACTGCTTTGAAAGCCATATTGGACCTCCAAAATCTTCATAGAGACTTAATTGCCTTGGCCTCGGGAAAAGTTGGGTCCTCCTTGATCTCGCCAGTAGAATTGGGAAATATTTTGCGTAAGGCTAGGGACGCTTTGCCAGATGATGTGGAGTTGCTTTCAGGAGTTGGCCCAGCAGACATGTACATCTATTATGCACTGGCCGAAGCCCATGCCGTTTCCACTGCTGAACTCATCCGAGGGATGTTGAGATTTCCGCTGGCGAGTCGTAGACGACAAATGGAGTTATATCAAGTTCGACCGCTACCGGTCCAGGACCAAGCCACCGGCTTGTTTGTGGTCATCCAACCGGCGGCCGAATATCTTCTAGTTAGCCGGGACAGAGAGTACTACGCAGAAGTCGGACAGGACCAGCTAAGAGATTGCCGAGAAGGTGCCCTCTGGGTGTGTCCGATTCGTTTTCCGCTGACCCAGCGGTATGAGGCAACCTGTACAAGCAGCCTTTTTTACGAAGAACACTCAACCGTGCTAGAAAAGTGCCATCCTACGGTGCTCACTACACCGCATGCACCGGTGTGGTATTGGGATGCCAGCAATGCATCCTGGATTTTTAGCTTGGCGAAACCCACTAAACTCATTTCCCAATGCTCAGAGCCTGCTGGGATGCAAGTAACCGAGAGGACCATAAGTGGAGTAGGACAAGTTGCAGCGTCCAAGGGCTGCACCCTCCTGGCTGAGAGGAGTATGCTATTGTCTAACAATCAGGAACGCCTGAGTGTAAATATCGAAAAGCGGATAGCCGTGTGGACTCCGCGGGGCCCTCTGATACGAGTGGGCAGGTTGATACCTGACCCTAAAGCGGCAATAAATCAAATAGTGGATGCCCTCACCTTGGGGGGAGACAGCAAGCTGGGAAATTTCGACGCCATGGAGGTGCCTCTAGAGGTACTTCAACAGCGTATACGGCAGGCGGAGTCATGGTCTCAGCAAGACAGCTGGACGGTGAGCCTTCTGGGAGGTGCTGGACTATTGCTACTATTGGTCGCCGGCGTAGCTCTTGCCTGGTGGAAGTATACCCAGCGAGGAAAGAGTCGCCCTGCAGCGGCGGAAGATCCTAGCCAACCGGAGAGCAGCCAAGGGAGGGAGCCTATCGAGATCCACCAGCTTGATGCTCGCGAGAGAGCGTACCTGGCAAGAGGTACCCGGGAGCCAGCTGCCCATCAGTGTAGGGGTTAATGAGAGTGTAGGGGGAGTGCTAGATAAGGTAAGAGAAGTTGGATCAAGACGAGATACCAACTTCTTTAATTCGGGGGGTGATTTGTAACCAAATAATTATAAAACGTAATATTTGAACTAATTAAGTGTAGAATATAGATTTGAATTAAATGTAGAGTAGCAAAGGCCGTGTCAGAGATGTTACAGAGATTGCTGACTCGGGAATCCTCCCCTCTTTGGAGTGAATTCCTATTGTCATGAGATTACAATAACAACTCGAAGGAAGTCAGTCTGTGGTTGTGTGCAAAGAATGAAACCTGGCTTATGGCTGTGTGCTTGGGCGTTAGGTGAGTCAGCTTCTCCATAGTAACTCTGGCAAGGCATGAGAATTTATTATTTCTTAATTGAATTTATTATTTTTTTGTTTGTTTTGGCATAGGATGATTAGTATTAACATTTTGGCTTAGAATTTGATTAGTAATTGTAACTTAAGTTTGATATTAGCTGTAAGGTAATAGTATTAATTTTTAAAGGGTATTAGTTTTTTTATAGTACTAAATTTTTGTAAGGTTCATTATTAAAGGTATAATTTGTAGAGACAACTTTCATTCAATAAGTACATTATTTTCTGAAACCAAGGCTTGTCTATATGAGTTCCCGTCAATCCCCTCCCAACACGCCCGCTTCGTTACAAAGTGTATCTGATGTAACCCACGTTTCAGATAGACAATAGATAGTTTGCTTATGAGAAGGAGATGAGTTAGGCTGGAAGTTAGAGAAGCCATGGACGTTCCAGAACACAACATTAGTATGCAGAAATTCTTCAGTCATTTTAATATTATTTTGATGTTGGTGTTTCTTTAATTGCTAAGCCATGGTACTTTAGTTTTTTTGGGCTTTCTTGACAGCTCAGTAGTACCTCCTGTTGTTGGTGGCGAAGTAGTTTTCCTTTTATTATCTCTAGCAGTCTGTATGGAATCCTTGTTATTATTACCTTCACTATCGGTGTTAAATTCAGAAGAATCAGTGTGGTACGTTATAAACTGTTTGAGATATTCTTTATCGCTGATAGCTCGTGAAGGGGAATCAGCTCTCTTTATTAAGACTTTTCCATTTTTGAACCACACATAATCCAAATTCCCATCTTTCTGCAGCTGTTTAGCTGAGCTGAATATTTCTCTATTTGGGGCACTCATAACTTCGTTAACGTAGATTTTATTATTCTTCTCTTCTTCAATTTGACTGAGATTTAGTGAGTATAAGTTAAGATTGTTTTTGCAGCTTTTCGCCTGTTTCATGAAGTTATCCTTATCGATAGAACGGAGGAATTCCATACGTAAAATATTACTATATGTTTCATCACGATTAATAATTCTAAAGTAATTATCTAGATCTCTGACTGTCAGTTCACATTTCAGAGCCTCAAAAATTTTAGTACAGATAGATTCAAGATTTTCATCATTTTTAAACGGAATTCCTCTAATGTTAACATGTTTCTTCAAATTTTGTTGTGATAAATTGTCTAGTTTGTATTGAACCTTTTGCAATTGTTGTTTTAATGAAACATTTTCTTCTTTAACAGAATCTAATTGTTGTAAAAGTGAATTAAAGCCAGATATTTGCGTTTGACAGTCGCTAACTTTTGTAATTAAGTCGTTATGACTCAAATTTAGTTTATTCAATTCTTGAGACATATTAGAAACAGTTAATAAAAGTTGATCAATCTTCGCTTCTGTTGGATTTTTAGGATTCATTATGTTAAGAATAATATCGTAATATGTTTGTAAATAATTAGCGACGAGTACCTTTGTTGGTAGTAGATTTAATGCCTGTACTAAGTTCAAGTGGTAGGGATGGGTGGCTCACTGTAGTAAATACACACACTCACATACATAAGGTCAGAACAGCTCCCCACTCTTTTATTGGCCGTACAGATTTTCAAGCTTAACACAAATTTTAGTAAACTTATTAATAATATTTCTACTTTTATGTAAAGTTAGCATGCACCAATTTACAGTAAACTTGAACACGATGGTCCACTGAAAGTGTAATATTATATTAAGCTAGTTTCGACACTGAAAAACTGCGATTTATTAGATTTAAAGGCGAACAACACAGAGCTGATGTTAACCGTGTGGCTGCTCGAGCCCGACTCCATAATGAAAAAAATTTAAAAAAATGAAATAATAATAAAAAAAAACCCTAAACTTACCCCAATAATACAATAAAATACAAAAGAAAGTGAACATAAATTCCTAAATCTTACTAAAATAAAATACCTAACTAACCTCCTATTTACATCACATTAATGCAATAATAAAATAAAATAAAAATAAAAAGAACAACATAAACTTACACCAATAATGACGAACTTAGAAAAATAAGAAAATGAACATAAATTACTTATTCTTAATAGAATAAAATACTTAAATTAACCTCTTCTACTTACAATAACCCAACCTAAACAGAGTTAATCGTTCTTATTAAGGAAAAATCAAGTAAAATGCAATGGAATTAATCCCGGAAATCTAATAATGTCTCTTATGATAGTTTCTTGTTAGTTAGGGATCCCTTACCACTTGTACCTTGTTCTTTTCATTTCTCCTCCTTTATTCCTCTTGATATAGTTTATCGTGAGCTGACTGGGGTAATCCGGCTAGCCGTTCCACAATTTTCCCCCACTGGATACACAGTTTTTCCAATTTCTTTTAAATCCCACAAAAATGTGGTATCTCACTCGTTGTTTTGCTCTCGTCTCTCCCTTAACCTCCCAGCCTGTTCTCCTCTTCTCTCTTCCGAAATTTCCCTCACTTATTTTAAATTTCCTATACCTAATTAAACTAATCTAATCCTACTTTAACTTAATTAAACTAATCTACTAATCTAAATTAAACTACTAACTTAAATTCTAACCTATCTTAAAATTACCTAACCTAACCTACTACACCAATTCTGGCCCCCCTCCGAACAGCATTAATTTTAAATTTTGTTACGACCGTAACATCTCCCCTCTTTCTTCAAAAAAAAAAGAGAGAAAAAATCGTAACGACTGAGACCACCATTTAGTGGATCGCCGCCCCCTAATGAGAATGGCAGCGGGAGCAGAGGAGAGAATCTTCTGGGAGACAGTATTAGGAAAGGAGTTACGAAAAGAAATATAGAGGAATGAGATTTGGGTGTCTTCATTAATCCTCAGAGGGCTGGGGATTAGGTTTTAATTCTTGAATATACCAAGTCCCGAGCTTCTTGCCCTCTAGGTCTTCTAGCTCGGCGATAATGTCGGACACCATCCTCCGGATGCTTGCTTGGGTAAATTTGGGTGCCAGCTTGCTGCTGAAATGCCTACTCGCATCCGAGATTGTCATGTTTCGTTTCCAAACCAAATCGCCTGCTTGGTATGTGACATGAGCTCTCTTGGTATTATAGGCTCTTTTTCCCTTTTCGTACGCTTGGGTCAAGCGATCTTGTACTTCTTCGTATAATAATGGCATTCTTGACATCTTTTCTAGATGGCCCTGCCGCTCTGCATCTGGAATATATTCTGTATTAAGAGTGTTCGGATAACTTTTTCCTGACCTCCTTAGCTCTCTACCGAAATTAATAAATGCTGGAGTCATTCCAGTTGCCTCGTGCACGGCAGTCTGTAATGCAAAACCTATCTTGGCCAGATCCCTGTCCCAATGGCGATGATTTTCCTTGATGTATGACGATATCATCGTTTTTAGGACCCGGTTTACTCTTTCCGTAGGGTTTGCCTGGGGGTGATATGCCGCTGTGTACCAAAGTGTGCATCCGTATTCTTTCATTTTGGCTCTAAACTCTGCACTGGTAAACTGTGTGCCGTTATCGCATATCACTTTATCAGGCGCGCCAAACTTAAGGATGATTTCTTCCTCCATCAGTTTCGTAATTTTCTTTGCAGTGGCCTGTCGCATCGGAAGTAGAACACTATACTTAGAAAAATAGTCGACTATTACGAGGAGGTATTTGTTTTGTTGGGTAGAGGGTGGCAGTGGACCCATCAAATCCACGGAGATAACCTGCCATGGTTCGGTCACTATCTTCTGATTCCCCATCATTCCTGTAGGTGGTTTCTGTAGTGGTTTCATTTGGAGGCACGTCGAACATCGTGCCACATAACGTGCTACGTCTGCAGCCATGCCGGGCCAGTAGAATATTTCCTTTATTCTTTGGAGAGTCTTAAAACTGCCTAAATGGCCGGAGAGAGGACTGTCGTGATATTCGCTGTCCCTTTGGAACCACTAACTTCCAAGACCACTGATCCTCTAGCAGGCCATGACGTTGGTTCCTTACTTTCTTATACAGTTTGTCTCCTTCGGTTGTCCAACTGGCATAACGTTCAGGATTATCCTTTACGGCTTTCAGCATCCTTGTATACCAGGGTTCCGGCGCTTCAAAGCTGAGGCTAAGGGCATCAATTTGGGCTTGGCTCGTTCTTGACAATGCGTCGGCTGCAACATTGGTATCTCACTCGTTGTTTTGCTCTCGTCTCTCTTTAACCTCCCAGCCTGTTCTCCTCTTCTCTCTTCCGAAATTTCCCTCACTTATTTTAAATTTCCTATACCTAATTAAACTAAACTAATCCTACTTTAACTTAATTAAACTAATCTACTAATCTAAATTAAACTACTAACTTAAATTCTAACCTATCTTAAAATTACCTAACCTAACCTACTACACCAATTCTGGCCCCCCTCCGAACAGCATTAATTTTAAATTTTGTTACGACCGTAACAAGCTTGACGGACATGTACCTAAAGACACACCAACAGATTGTTTGGGTTGAGGGAATAGCAGGGTCCAGACAGGGCTAATTAGTGAGATGTTGCTGTGTCTTTCACGGGACCCACAATGAACATCTTAGACTGCCGACTGACCACCCACTGTGCTCATCTAAAGGAATACCTAGAAGCTTGACAGACATGTACCTAAAAACACACCAACAGATTGTTTGGGTTGAGGGAATAGCAGGGTCCAGACAGGGCTAATTAGTGAGATGTTGCTGTGTCTTTCACGGGACCCACAATGAACATCTTAGACTGCCGACTGACCACCCACTGTGCTCATCTAAAGGAATACCTAGAAGCTTGACAGACATGTACCTAAAGACACACCAACAGATTGTTTGGGTTGAGGGAATAGCAGGGTCCAGACAGGGCTAATTAGTGAGATGTTGCTGTGTCTTTCACGGGACCCACAATGAACATCTTAGACTGCCGACTGACCACCCACTGTGCTCATCTAAAGGAATACCCAGAAGCTTGACAGACATGTACCTAAAGACATACCAACAGATTGTTTGGGTTGAGGGAATAGCAGGGTCCAGACAGGGCTAATTAGTGAGATGTTGCTGTGTCTTTCACGGGACCCACAATGAACATCTTAGACTGCCGACTGACCACCCACTGTGCTCATCTAAAGGAATACCCAGAAGCTTGACAGACATGTACCTAAAGACATACCAACAGATTGTTTGGGTTGAGGGAATAGCAGGGTCCAGACAGGGCTAATTAGTGAGATGTTGCTGTGTCTTTCACGGGACCCACAATGAACATCTTAGACTGCCGACTGACCACCCACTGTGCTCATCTAAAGGAATATACCCTAGAAGCTCTTGACAGGGACATGTACCTAAAGACAACACCAACAGATTGTTGGTGAGGGAATAGCAGGCCCAGACAGGGCTAATTAGTGAGATGTTGCTGTGTCTTTCACGGGACCCACAATGAACATCTTAGACAGCCGACTGACCACCCACTGTGCTCATCTAAAGGAATACCCAGAAGCTTGACAGACATGTACCTAAAGACATACCAACAGATTGTTTGGGTTGAGGGAATAGCAGGGTCCAGACAGGGCTAATTAGTGAGATGTTGCTGTGTCTTTCACGGGACCCACAATGAACATCTTAGACTGCCGACTGACCACCCACTGTGCTCATCTAAAGGAATACCTAGAAGCTTGACAGACATGTACCTAAAGACACACCAACAGATTGTTTGGGTTGAGGGAATAGCGGGTTCCAGACAGGGCTAATTAGTGAGATGTTGCAGTGTCTTTCACGGGACCCACAATGAACATCTTAGACAGCCGACTGACCACCCACTGTGCTCATCTAAAGGAATACCTAGAAGCTTGACTGACATGTACCTAAAGACACACCAACAGATTGTTTGGGTTGAGGGAATAGCAGGCCCAGACAGGGCTAATTAATGAGATGTTGCTGTGTCTTTCACGGGGACCTCTCTCAGGCATTGTGGTTTAAGGAGACACCTCTACATAATGGGGCAAGCTAGGACGTTTTGTAGGTCCACCCCCCCCCCCATGAAAAGTGATGAGAGACGCTTAATTTGGCAAACCTATCCATCTGCTCATTCCCATAAACTAAAATTTCTCCCCATATGACCTGGTACCCAGACTAGAAGTATATAGTTCAAGGAAGAAAGCTCTTGCAGTCATCTAGAACATTTTAGTACCAACTTGGGGCAGTGAAGACCCATGAACTCAGCGCCTTCAAGGCCACTTAACTGTTCGAGCAGTTACAAACACCTTTTGTTAGTGTTACGTAAGAATAGCAAAAAAACAGCCTGGAAAATAATGGTCCATTCACCAAGAGATACTGCACTAAGAGGTACAACTTTTATTCGAAACATTTTTCGTGGTAAAAATTGACTCTTTTGGATGGTTCTAGGTATAGGGGAACTGTAGCGTTATGTTTTCCTTTAAAGTACCACTTCAGTATAATATATGGATTTACCGCCTACATAATATTTAACACACATTAGAAATTGAATATATGGATGGGTCCGCAATGCTGGATAACATGTGGTATTATTCATCTGTCGTAGCATGCATATTCCTTTTATTCCTTACCGGTTTCGGATTTTCATCCTCGTCAGAGTAAATTCACCAAGTTCGTGTAGAGAGTTTACTTCCACGCAATGTTTCTGTTACACTTTACACTTGTTGGTTTATGACTGTATGTATGTGCGGGAGGTTATAACACCATTGACAGAATTCCAGGTTTATAGTAAACGGGTTAATCGAAAGTGCGATTTTATAGAATAGGTTCTAATATAATCTAGAGCTCGGGGGCTCCAAGGGAAATTCAGCACTTAGGCCACTACTGGGCCTCCACTGTAGCACCCCGTAGAACCCCTCACATCAGCTCTGTATCATTAAAAAGACTATTTACTTACATAATTTTCCAAACGTCTTGTATTTTTTTTGAATAAGGATTTCTATATTCGAATAAATAAGGAATTACACGTCGAAACTTATAATACTTCATGATTAATTTGCAAGACTCTTTTATATCAAATCCTGTTGTCTTGAGAAATGGATATATTTGGTGAACTAAAAAAAAAGTATTTCAGTAAGTAAGTATTTAAGTATTTTATTTTATTTTTTTTGTTTTTAAGAAGTAAAAAATTATGATAAGAAATACACACCATATGATTAGATTCTATTGGGATGGGTTCTACAGTCTACGCCACCGCAACTCCTATGGGTCTATTGTGACACCCCATAAGTTGGAGTGCCCTCACCGGTCCTGACCCTTATCTGAACTTTGGAGATCCGGGGAGCCTCTTAGGTGGTCGGTTAAGACAGAACTTGAGAGTACTTGTAGGTACTTTCAAGCTTCACCCAGGAGCATCTTTCCTTAAACAGACAAGACTAAAGAGGATACTCTTAACTCAATCTAAGATACATTTTGTCTCCCCAATCACAATTTTTACGCAAAGCAACGCACGGAAATTATTGTCTAAAAACCTATAAACTACAGGAAATACAAAATAATGAATTTCTTGTTACAAACCTTTCAACTCGGGTAGTTTGTTATTTATTTTGCACCATTGAAGGACTGTAGTCAATTCTTTCCTATAAGCTGCTGTATCAATCCCCACTAATCCCTCATGTATCCACCATGTTTTCAAAGAACGTTTCTCCTTTGTACCTTCATCATCATCCATAGAAAATGAACTTTTTTCAGCTAATTTCTTTAGTATTTCATCGTCATGAGGATCAAATGCGCTCACATCATCTAACCAGAATCCAAAGTCTCGTTCAATGAATGTCATTGCTTAATTATTATTTATTTTCTATCTTTTTATCTAAATTAAATTTGGACTTTAAAAAAAAATCTTACTACATTTTTGTAAGATGGTTGCTATGGAAATGAAATGTAATAATTTAATTATAATTAAAAATATTTTTTTTTCTTGTGATAATTAAGGCTGTGAACATGCAACACAAAAAATCAGCTTTGAAACACTCATGACATTTTCTGACTTCAATTAATAGAATTTAATTTTTAAAAAAACACTGTAGACGTCCTCCTGTCTTAAGTGACATGTAGCGCTAGTTTAAACTTAAACATGCTTAAACTGTAATATATTAACTGAATTTCTTCTGTGCAAGTCTAAGTTTTCACACTTGTTTTTGACAAAAAAATATCCTGACGATGGGCGGCGAACGCCCGAAACCCCTGGGGTCGATGACCACAAACAGTAGCAGCAGGATATCACGGAAAATATCTCGTGATGCTTTCCAACTTTGCGGAACCAATCACAGAGCAAATTTAGTTGATAAATTGGTTTTAAAAAGTGTTTTTTCTTGTTAGGACCTAATTAGGTTAAGTGGGGGATTCAATGATACCTGAGTGGGTAAACATATGTTGTTATTCTTGCTTTTTAAAAGGCTATCGTACATTGTTCCTTTTAAAAATGGAAACAGCCAACAAGTGAGATTTATAACTAAAATTATGTAATGCAGTTACTAGAGGAGTAGCGTACTATCCTACGGGTTACCATAGCTCAGTACTACATGCACATCGTTAGAACAGTACACAATACATTTTAACTTTTCAGACAAGGAGGAGAAATATAGTACACAAACTAGGGTCTCCGTCCGTAGTAGATTGGCGTAAGCTAAGGGAGAAGGAACGGATTAACTCACTGGTAGCGCGCTGGCTGGCAACGCGGAGAACCCCGGGTTCGAATCCAGCATGCAGCCCTTAGATTTTCTCTTCCTAGCTCTTCCCTACGGGTTACCACAGCTCAGTATTCCATGCACTTCGTTAGAACAGTACACAATACATTTTACCCTTTACAGTCAAGGACAAATACAATACACAAACTGGGGTCTTCGTTCCTAGTTAATTGGCGTAAGCCAAGGAAGAAGGAAGGGGATTAGCTCGGTGGTAGCGCGCTGGATTGGCAACGCGGAGGTCCCCGGGTTCGAACCCAACATGCTGCACTTAGATTTTCTCTTCCTAGGAGTCTCTACGCCTACTGCCCCGTCAAGGGCAGTGTTGTCTATAGCTAGAGAACACTGTTAGGAGGCCGGCATTACACTGAGAAGGCTCCCGGAGGGGCACAATAGAACTTTCAGATCGCAGTACAACAATCCCCTATCATAATGTAATCTAATCTATTGGTTTACTACTTAATATATTATAAAAGCCACGATATATTGTCTGTTCCCTCTGTTGCCTTTTGAATCTACACAATCTTAAGTTTTATTTTTACACTTCTCAATTCTCCTTTCCAGGAACTCAAAGAATTTGAATTTAAATTTTATTTCTAGTGTACTTTATCAACTGTCCCCCCTCCCTCACAATTTAAACCATGATCTATTCTGCTTTATCATTTCTTTTGCTACAATTATACGTAATCAATTATCTCTATAATTTGAAATTTTTAACCTGTAATTAAAATGATTTTTTTTTTTAAACGTGTACATGTGAATTCGGGTTTTTTTCCCTGTTTCTAAATAAGTGAGGTAATTTGATGTATTTGGAGGTAATTTTAATAATTTTGTTTTTGTTTTTTAATAGAACATCTTTTTAACTTTTTCAATTTCTTCGTTAACGTTTTTCATCGCCACATTTGACACCCATAACTAACAATATTTTTCAGAAATATTTTCCGTGATAACCTGCTTCATTTTGTTGTGGGTGTCATCGACCCGGTTTCAGGTGTTCGTCCATTGTCAGGATTGTTTTTTGTCAATACATTACACAGCAAACTCAGTTTACACACTCTAGAGTTTATTTTTTTATTTTTATATCATCACTCTGTTATATGACAATGTGTGTGTGTGAACAGAGCATAGCTGAAAAAAGAAAATCACAGCAAGTTCGAACTTGATATTCCCACTCAGGTATAACCATGGGGACCCGGACCGTAAGTTATGTGTCAAAATTCGTCAACCGAATGTGCCACTTTATTATTTTTATTATTTATCTGTAGGGAGGGGCCAAACCCTACGCTATCCAAAGCCTCACTGGGCCCCCCCAAATAGCTACCCCAAAGAAAAACAACAACAAACCGGTCTACAACAAATATCCCAGACCCGGATCTAATCCATCTAAGATTCACCGCAGTCCAAATTAAGGGGATTGTTGTGGTGGTTGGTTCCGCAGAGCTGGAAAGCATCAGAGACATTTTCCGTGATAGCCTGCTTCATTTTGTGGTCATCGACCGATTTCGGGATTTGTGGTTTTTTATTTCATTGACGGTAACATTATTAAATAAGCAGTTCGACGATCGACTAATTATAGCAGTTTACTTTTTAGGTCACCTCTATTCTGTCTGGTTATGTGTGCGTGCGAGACTTTGTTCACCTAACCTTATCTCGTAACATTATTAATTAAGAGTTGCCAGTAATCACTAAGTTTTGACTTATTCTATTATAATGCTTAGTGTACTGTTTATCTTTGATTTTTTTGGGGGGGGGTTTTGTTAGTTTTTTTTTTTTAACTGATTGAAGAAGTTTATTTTTATTTTATTATTATCATTATTGTTGGGTTTTTTTATTTTTAATTAATTATCAATTGTTTTTTATTTCATTTAACTTTTTTGGGGGGGTTTTTAACATTGACGGCGAGCAGCCCAGTACAAATTGGCTTTTACTTTAAAGTACTCATTATTATCTGGCAGTTGTCCTATTAAATCTGGATTGAAAGCCTTCCTTTAAGCCCCATATTCAGCGGGTTGCTCCCAGATGTCTCCTGTCGGGCTGAGAAGCTTGGCATGCAGTCGTACAGCCGGCACCCACAATACAGCCTCCTTCCATAATAAGAACAAGATACAAGAGTTATGAGATTGGGAAATGGCAAAGACGCTGGGACGGTGGCAGATAATGGAGAACTACAGATGAGTTCTTCCTAAATTTGTATCACAGATTGTCGATTCGGTGATTGGAGACGTAACACAATACTTTACAGGCTATGGGAAGTTCAACTCAAAGCTCAATGAGCTGGGATTGAAAGATTCCCCCGAACTGTGAGTGCGGTGAACTAGACATGATGCATCACGATGTTCTCTTTTCTGTGTCCTCTCTTCGATGAGGCTAGAATCCTAATGGAATTCAAGCTGAAAAAAGGGTAGAGAACTGGCCGGGTGATTGTCAAGAACTGATAAAAAGTGCCCAAAATTCTAAAGACTTTGTTGAGTTTGCTCGAGAAGTAACGGTTGAACGAAGGACTAAACGGATAAGTAGAGGTCCGCCTCCCCGTGGCATGGACGGTAATTTCCTATTGTGTGGGCAAGGCCAAGTGACCATAAGCACCGGTTTTGGCGCTATATGCTAGGTACGGTGACCAGGAGTGTGTGAATCTGTTGGCGATACCTATACCATGTAGCTGGGCATGCAAATAACCATCTCCTCGTTGTCATTCTGAAGCAGGCCATCGATTCGCTTCGGGTTTAAATCATGTGAGAGTTGGCCTCCAGGCTTACCCAAAATAGACCATTGTTTGCCTTCTAACTTCCATCTACTTCTCTCCCTTATAGTACATTTGCTAAATTCCGAAGGATTCTCTTACTGGAGTTATGTTTGTTTCTTCGGGAACCTTACTTTGCTAGCCAGTGGCTAGTAGGTATCTATTGGAATATAACCTTTAAGCCTGTCATTAATAATTCCGCAGTCATTGAGCGACACTGATAAATATCGCCAAACTCATCCATTTCTCAGCTTAAGAGTCGACGAACAGCATTAGTTGAGCTGGGCGGCTCTTGAGACTTATCTCAAGGCTAAGAATGATGGCCCTTATTTTTCCATCAAAATTTGTTGGTACTGACTTCAACCATTTTGGCGCTAACTGTTGTTTGATATAATATAAATAAATAATATAAATTAAATAAAATTAAATAACAGATAAACATAATTAATAATTTTTTTATTATAAATTTTACACATATGACTAATTTGCAAATTTTTCAAAAAAAAAATAATTTTTGTTTTTACAATTTTTGGATCAAAAAAATTTTTTCTTTAAAGAAAAGGAAAAAAATATGAAAAATTTTGAAGTTGTTAGAAATAATTAATCTGCATTCAATAATAAACAAAGACCATGTAGTACCCATTTGCCAGGATGTTCACATGTTGGCAATGTGGCATCAAATACTACACCACTATCTCTGACCACGTCCTTTCGACATGGTGTAGTATAAACTGGTACCAAAACCTTATTCTATATGGAACAAAAAAAAATATATAATATATATATAATAAATATTACAAAAAAAAAAGACAAATTTATTATAACTAAGTTTTTATCCGAATTAATTTTTTACACGTACTCCCATCAAGAAGCAGACATTCTAAGTTAAAGAAAATAATTTGTAACATTTTTCGACAAAATCCCCCCCCCCCTAAAAAAAACCTCGAAAAATTGCACTTACTTTTAACCGGTTTTCTTATAAACTGCAACATGGCTATAAATCCGGAGGGACATGGAGAGAAATATTCGAGGAATTAGTGAAAAATCCCACAGTTATGTCTGTTATGTTATGCAGGGTCCAAAGGATAACTACCAAGAGAGTTTAGGCTAAACGCAATACTGCGTTGGTTGTGGTTGGTTCCAAAGAGCTGGAAAAATATCAGAGACATTTTCCGTGATAGCCCACTTCTTTTTGTGGTCGTCGACTGGTTTCGGGCATTCGCCCATCATCAGGATGTTTTTGTCAAACAGTGTAATAGCACAGACTTGCACAGAGCAAATACAGTTGATACAGTTAATACACTTGTACAGAGTGTATCAACTGTATTTGCTCTGTGCAAGTCTATGTTATTACACTGTTTAACAAAAACATCCTGATGATCGGCGAACGCCCTAAACCGATCGATGACCACAAAAAGAAGCAGGCTAATACGGAAAATGTCTCTAATGCTTTCCAGCTTTGCGGAACCAACCATCACAACAACTGGAAAATATCTCTGGTGCAAATAATAGCTTACGCCGATGATTGGCAATACTGGGCAAGGTGGAAGCATGAGCTAAAAATTAGCCTTTCTAGAGATGAACCGGGGATGCTAACGAATTTGGGTTAGAGGTGAACTGCGAAAAAAGGCTGCCACCCATAGAAGATTTAAGAACCTGGGTAGTTACCAGGAGGAGGAGTAGGGGAATATACCCTCCCTAGAGCCCGCCAGGTTATTAGGATTCCTTACGGATCTTAACCTGATGGAGGTGATGTAAACGGTGTGGTGAGAGAATTGCAGATTCCTCTGGGGGCGCTGCAGTCAGTTTTTAAAAGTAAAAGTTTGTCCCTAGCGGTAAAGATAAAAATCTACCAAACTACACCCTGCGGCCAATCGGTAACGTATGGTTCGGAAGCACGGGTATTAACCAAAGCGACGAACAACGGTGGATTAGGAAACTGTAGAGATACAGAAGGCTGTATCCGTAGATTTATAAAAGGTATAAGACAGGGAGACATGAAGTATATCTTCTCCCTGAGTAGGATACATCTGAGGATCCTGGTAGGTGTGTATTGACTGGACACTCTTGGGTAGCCAGTCATTTCCAAAAAAAATAGGCAGGACGTCTAGTTCTTTGTGCCAGAATTATGACGATGGAATTGGAGAAATGGTGTCCCTAGAACAATGTCCCCATATCGCCAATACTTGGTTTCACATATTTGGTATACATTAGAAGTGTTGCTAGAATTCCGAATTTGAAAAAATCGGTTGACTGGTAATGTGACTTTGTAGCTATTAAGTTTTTTTTCGAATTCTCTAATATCTCACATGCAATTATTGCAAAAATAATAAAGCTTACCACTAGAATACTCTCTTCTTCTATTGAACGCTTATATGGTACAATCTTAATTAATGGTATAAGTTCGGTTAATGGGAAAAATTTATTTGGTCTAACAATGCATCTTAGCTTATCATCCCATGATGCATTCTGCAGATATAAACCGTTTATATGGAATTCCTATGGAGAAAAAAAATTGAATCATTTTTTTTAGGTATTTAATTAATGTTAATTAAATATTAAATATTACGGCTTGCAAAAAAAACACTAGGCTCTTCCAGTTGAGAATGCATATATTAGTTTGATATAAATCTTCATATAAGGCCAAATTCATAGATTTATTTTTGAGGGTTGTTTTAGTTCTATAACTTTTGTCAGGAGCAGGACTATACTTACAAGGATTAAGCTGCGGGAGATCTGTGGCTTTAGGGGTATGGCCACTGTCTTGCAGGCTAAGATTATTGGTATCATTGAATGCTGCAGGGAGAAATTAAAGAGGTGCGATCCGATAGTCAGGTCGCATTGAAGGCTTTGAACAAGCCGTGTTGTGGAGCTCGAAATTTGTGGGCGAATGCTTTGGAGAAAGCCTAATACCCTAGGTACTAAGAGGGGCAAAGTGCAACTCTTCCGGGTCCCTAAACACACGGGAATAGAAGGCAATGTTAGGGCGGACCGGCTGGTCAGGAAGGGATCCTCTTTACCTTTTTGTGGTCCTGAGCTTGCCATTGTTTTGCGATAGTCAGGTTAAACTTTGGGAGACGAGAGTACTGCAGAAAGCATTGGAAGGACACGAAGGGGTGCCTCCAGGTGCCAAAGGATTTATCAAAGGAACTAAGCAGGAGGTTTTCGGATTACCTTCTCTCCCTGAATAGGATAAGCTTGAAAACTTTTGTAGGTGTATTGACTGGACCCGCATGGGTAACCAGTCATTTGCATAAAATCCATATGTCAGAATTTGCATAGTCCCCATATGTCAGAATTGTGATGATGGAGTTTGAGAAACGTTATATCACTATTTATGTCAGTGTCCCTGTATTGCTGATGTTAGGGAGGGCCATACTCTCATGGGAAAGCCTGGGAGGCTTGGAGTTCAAGGATATCCTAGGATATTGCACACAGAGGGGTTGTTAATTAGTGGGATGAACTGGGAAGGGGGGATAAAAGCCTTATTGGCTTAGGTTCCATGCCTATAAAGGCACCCAGGGTTTAATCATAATAATATACCTTTTACAGTTGTATTTCAGAAAATATCAATAATTATAGTTCAGATTAATGACGTAATTAATTTAATAGTAATTTTAACGGCTAACAGGCATATTTCCATAGATGCCTGCATTGTGCTGTGCTGCATGAATCACCTAAAATTATATAATTCGCTTGATCAATTATATTCTCTAATTAAATCAGTCTTTGTTCCACAAATCCAAGACGAAGTTAACAATTCGAAGAGAAATTTTTTACAAATTAATTCGGACACTGATATATACAACCAATAAGTGTGAGTGTAACAGAATCATTACATTGAAGTGAAATCTCTATACGAACTTGGTGAATTTTGTTCTGACGATGGATGAAAATCCGAAACAGGTCCGGAACAAAATCAATATGTATGCTACGACGGATAAAATACCAGATGTTAGCCATATTGCAGACTCACCCACATTTACTACCTTGTTACGTAAAGAATATTAAAATGTTTAGGATTATACAAAATGTCAGTATAAAAAATGGGAATTTTTGAATTATTTATTTCTTATAGAAATATTTGTTGTGGTTGGTTCCGCAGAGCTAGAAAGCATCAGAGATATTTTCCGTGATAGCCTGATTCTTTTTTTGTGGTCATCGACCAGTTTCGGGCGTTCGCTCATTATCAGGACAATTTATCAAACAGTGTAATAACATAAGACTTGCACAGAGCAAATACAGTTGATACACTACTACCTGCTCTATGCAAGTCTATGTTATTACACTAATTTGATAAATACATCTATGATGATGGGCGAACGCCCGAAACCGGTCGATAACCACAAAAAGAAAGCAGACTATCACGGAAAATATTTCTGATAAGAAATAATTGCCACAAATTCTTGATGAAATGCTAGAAAAACAACGAGAATTGAAAATAAAATTAGATTAAAACCCGATTTTATTCGGATTGTGGTAAAACTTGGGTAGATGAAATATTGGGGGCCCAGGACTTTTGTTCTAGGACCGCCCCCCCACCCCGCTAGTTGTTATTCTTTTGGGGCAGCTATATGGGGACCCATGGAGTTGGCCCTCCCCTCCTTAAATAATAATTTTATTTCAGAAATTTATTATTTATTCGCTTATAAAAAATATAGAGTTTCTGTAGTGAAGGGTTAGGGGCGCAAGTGACTATAACTTACATAATTGATATACTAAATTAATGAAACACACCTGCGTTTATGATAATAATAATATAAAAAATACTTTAATACCATGGATGAAAATCAGAAACCGGTCAGGAACCAACTGAATCCTGAACGAATGATTAGTACACTAAAAAAAAGAATGTGTAGACAAAAAATAAAGAATATGATAAAAATAAAGAAACGATTAAAAGTCAGATAGATAAGGTAATTGTATAATCTTGCATTAAATGATTCACAGAAGATTAAAATATATATATTATGAGACTGATAATAAACAAACTAATTAAACAAAACTATAAATTAAAATGTAAAATGAAACAAAATAAATAAATAAATTGCCTTACTCTTTTTACTCATTTAATATGAAGTATCTCAATCTGCGTGTTGAGTTGGTTATATGAAAATGAGTTATTTTATTTTTCAATTTTAAACCAAGAAGTGTCGAGTGTAACAGAAATATTACGTTAAAGTGAACTCTCTCTACACTTCGACGAACTTGGTGAATTTGTTCTGACGATGGATGAAAATCCGAAACCGGTTAGGAACCAAATGAATATGCATGCTATGACGGATAAAATCACAAATCTAATTTAGTTCAGATTTGATCTTTTACCCTATAGACGGTGGTCAAGATGGCGGAGGAAGGAGCTACGCCCTTTCTCTACCAAAGTACATTGCCTTATCGGGTGTATAACGATCCTGAAGAGGGTCATTGTAACATGGGCGGAACGTTGGCTTTTAGCAAACCACTGAGACGAAGTCTCAACCCGTAAGCACAAGTTTTTTTTTGTTCAGATTTCTCAATTTCATTTCAAAAATAGTAGTCATGTGTATTTCGGGAAAACTTGTGTGATAAATCCAATAAAGATTATCTCGTAAAGAAGTCATCATTGAATTGCTAACTTCGTGGTTCGTAGCATTTTGGAACAAAAGCTAATTTTACTTAGAGAACATAACTCTGATTAAGAACGAAGCTTTTGGTGATTCAAGTAGGCACAATAAAATATAAGTCATCAGGTATTACTGTCTTTATGAAGAGATTACATTGGCCCTCCCTCTCTCCCAAAGTCAGAAGTTAAGTCACTTATTCCAATATTTAGATCTAAGACAAAAACCATGGATACTCTATTTCCATGGATGAAAATCCGAAACCGGTCAGGAACCAACTGAATCCTGAATGAATGAAACCTCAATGAAGATCCTAGTGTTTTTTTTATACATATTACAATGGCCGCCAGGTTTCTGCGTGCCAAACATATAAAAAAATAAAAAATAAAACTCTTTACCCCTTTTTTAGGATAATATGCTTGTTGTATTTGTTTCATATCAATTATATCTGTATAAAAACTTATATTTGTTAAAGAAAAAGGTTTTATTTTACAAGCTTCAACAAGTATAGCGACTAAATAGGCTCTGGGATAATGTAAGCCTGACAGCCAAACCACTGATGGCATTCCATCAATTGCCTGAAAACAGAAATTTTAATAAACATTAAAAACTAACACTCTAAAGTGAGGCCATTAATAATTTGTTAACAAAAGATTATGTGCTTAAGAATAGTTTTATCTAAAAGGAATAAAGTCACTTCTTTTGGGGTATCAGAGAAAAGTGATGGCCAACGCTCTGGTTTCTCTTAGGGGAACTTAAAGAAAGATGGTTCCAGAATGGATGGTAGGTCTGCAGCTGTAATGTATTTTGATACAGGAGATTACTTCGCAAGTGTGGACCACTGTTTCCCCAGCATATTTCAGGCGAAAATATACACAATTGAAAGATGTATTCAATTTAATAGGGGATATCGAAATCAGGAGATGCATTATCCTTTCCGATAGCTAGACAGCCATTAGAGCGCCGAGCTCTTATGTTATCAGCTCTTAAGTTGGTTTGGGGATGCTTAGGCAAAATCAATGATCTGGACAGGAGGAATAAAGCCACCCTTTTTTGGGGTGCGAGGGCATGTGAGCTTGAAGGAAATGAGATGGCCGATCTCTGGCAAAGACAGGGGCTGCATCCCCACTCTTGGCACCTAAACCATTTTGTGGGGTAAGTCTAGGGGAACTTAAAGAAAGTGGAGAAGATGAGGAGGTTGCAACTCTGGAACTCCCACCCGAGTCTGAGGCAGGCAAAGATCTGCTTGTAAGATTACAACCCAAAAGGGTAGGATTCAGAGAACATCTGACAAAGCTTGGCTTGGAGAGTGATAACACGTGCAGATTCTGCGGTGGGGAGGGCGGAGGACAGCGAGGCTGCCACTCAGAGAAGATTTAGGAGCCTGAGCAGTTACCAAGAAGATGAGGAGCATATATTCTCTCTGAAGCCCTCCAGAATATTGAGATCCCTAAGAAGCCTTAATCTGGTGGGGGAGGGCTGACCAGCCAGCGGCATCCAAGGGGCATGGCACAATACGGTATTAATGATAATGTATTATGTATGCTTTAGAAAGAGTTATCTTAATAAATATGATTAATTGTGTATTGTTTATTTTGTAACTATCAAATCCTTGGCAAGAGAAAATGTACTCAAGAGGCAATAAATATTCTAATCTATTCTAGTAGAATCCCCCCAGTGTATCTGTTTCAGTGGGGGGAAGCTGGCTGGACTTTGTCTTCGAGAATAGTTCCTCCTTCTTCCATTCCCTCGCACACCAACATATCTCTGCCTCACCGATTTTCTGTGCCAATGGGTGGTGCAGTTATTATTCCCCGCCTGTCCAATTTTGTCTACCGACCGGATGGTTTGTTTCCAGTTTCTCTAACTCCGGCTTTTAGCAGTTTAAGCCCCCCACTTCTTTTTCTTCTTATTTAGATGGTATAGTTCGAGTTCATAAAACCACGCCTCACCAATGAAGTAAGCCCTGGTAGCTACTAAAATGTTTTACTTACATAACTCTTATATTGCCTTGCTCTTTGGCAAAAATGTTGCATCCACTGTGCCAATCTCATGGTAGTTTCTGGTGCATATTTTCTCCAAGCAATTGGTAATTCCCCGCTATATAAGCTATGAGCGAAATCTTCTATTTCCTGATTTGCCGCTTTTTCTCCATCTAATACCTAAAAAATTAGTAAATAATAGTATACAAGATTACTTTTCCTTATTATCCTATCAAAAGTGTGTTGCCATCGTCTCAAATCTTTGCGAAAATTAAACTGAATGTCGAAAAATTGGGGGATAATTCCCAAGATGATGTTTTGGATTTTTTCTATGGTTCTTAAACCTAGGTTGTTATATGCGGCTGGGTTTGGTGGCGTAGCATTGAGAAAAGATCCGCTAGAATGGCTTGGCTTGTCTGGTGGTAACCAGGTGCGATGTGGACCATGTCAGTAGCTGCTGTAGTAGACTCTATTCTTTGTGGAGGTGAGGAAAAACTTGGCGATAAAAGCCTGTTATAGAATTAAACAGGCAGGTTTTTGGCAAGGAAAAACGATAAGGTCATTCTAACATTAATCGCAAGATGCTTCCTTCTGACAGAATGTTCAAGACTTTTGTTTTAGATCACTTCTAAAAAAAAATCAGATTAACTTCTAGGGAAGATTGGTTACCCCAGATTGGGACCACCTGTTGTGAGACTTGATAATTACATCCGGTGTTACACGGTCGCTTCCAGAATGGATGGTAAGTCTCTGAAACTGCGGTCTATTTTTGAGACAGGAGTTCATCTGGCAATATCTCTTGGTGAATTCAACATTTTTTTGCAGCATTCAGAAATAGCCCGATTAGCCGAAGACTTTCTGTTTGTCATTGCTATTAATGCTACCATTGAATCAGAGAACAATTACTGCCTTATTAAAGCCCAGACCCTCGAGTTTGTCCTAATGCAAGAACTATCGCATCAATTTCACCATCGTAACTAGCTCGCCCAATTTTCCAACTGCCTTTAAAATCTGAAAGACTTTCGAGTAAAAACCGGCCTCGCCATTTTTACACGCTTTTCTTCGGCTGATCCGTCCCCATGTGCACGTGAAAACATTCCACTTCTGGGAGTCTTTCAGCAATGGTTTTGAGCGCTCTAGCGTTAAGCATGTGTGAGGGGGGGGGTGTCGATAGATTTATTAACCGACTTATCTAACTCCATATACATCTTGAAGTCTATACTGGGGTTATAATACTGGGAATTAACAGTATATTCTCTATTTTCTAGCTTAAGTCCTAGCTTTGTCATAAGCAACTTCAATGCAATGGTAAAGCTTTGTTGAGTTTTTATACGGTGAGTTGCTTCTTTCGAATATTTCATAAAGAACGATGGGCATTTCTTTCCCGTCTGGATACACAGTGACTCGATTCCGGTCTGCAATCGGGGTAGACTTTGCAGCCCCGAGAATTATGCGTAATACCTTATTCTGTTCCAAATCAAGAGCTAGAAGGGTGGCTGATTATAAATCTTAACCTCCATCTCTTGATGGTTTGTGGACACAGCATAAAAAGTTGGAAGATGGATTCTGGGTTTATTATCATTTCATTATGTGGCGCCCATTTATCCAATATTGAAAACGCTTTATTTGCCCACAATTTTTCAAGTGGCCGCATTATGTTACTTACTCAGGCTACACACAATGAGGTCATCGGCATAAAGTAGCGCCTATATACCCGGAACATTTTCCAACACATCTTTAATGATGATGTGATTGATCGTGACGTTGAAGAGGTATGGGCGGAGAACCGAGCTCTGTGGCTAGATATAAATTATATAAACAAAATAACCAACAAATAGGATTTATTATTTGAACTTCAAAGCTTAGCATTTTTTTTTTTTTAGAACATAAACTTTTATAACTTGACTTTGTATTTTGTAGCCCGCAAGGGGTATCTGTTGCATGCAGTTACTTGGGGAGTAGCAACCCCACGGGTTACCACAGCTCAGTACCTATGCACTTCGTCAGTACAGTACACAATACACTTAAACTAAATACAAACAAGGACAATCACACCACAGAACACCAACTAGGGTCTCCGTCCCTAGTTAATTGGCCTAGGCACTTGGTGATGGTATTGTCAAGGGAGAAGAAAGAGATTAGCTCATGAAGCCGCGTTGGACTATCAATCTAATCTAGCATGCTGCCCTTAGATTTTCTCTTCCTAGGAGCCTCTACGACTCACTTTCCGGTGACGGACAATGTTGTCAGTAGCTAGAAAACATTGCTCAGATGCCGGCAGTGCACCAGAGAAGGCTCCGGGGGGCACACTAGATCTTTCAAGTCGCAGAGCAATAATAATAATTAAAATAATAATAATCTAATAGTATTTTATAAGGTTTACCTTGTTGAGATCCTCTATAGTTTGAACCATTATTCCAATAAGATCATTAAATCTAACTAATTCCGTCTGGAACACACTGTCAGTCCTAGAAGTTTCTTCTTCTTCTTCATGTTCCGCTTTCAATATATCAAATGTCACCGGTATTTTTTGTTTTATACAATATGTTAAACGTTTCAAAAATTCAGCGTATTTCTTTATTATCGTATCAGCAGCTGTAAATAAAGTAACCATAATTAAAATGAGATCTTTATACGGGCAATGGCCAGAGGAGTTTTTTAAAGAAAGACAAAAAAAGAATTCTTTGTTGTTCCTACGTTTCGTTGTACCATTCGGGCCCTTCTTCCAGGAGCTCTACAAAATGTATCCTCAAACATCTATTTCTAGTGAAAATTAATTACGAAAATATGGCAAGTTTCCAAAACTTCCTCTTACTAGGGAATCACTTCTACGAATACTAGGAATCACCAATAACTACCATGCAATCACATTCACAGTTACTAGTATTCTAATGAAAAGAAATTAATAAAAAAAAAATATGTAAAATTACTTTCACAATGATCATTAATTCGTGTTAATGATTCAGTGATATAACTGCTTTTTTCTAGATAATAGTATGCAATTGCATTGTTTTGTAGGCCCATTAATTCGGGTGCATTATCCAGTGGTATTTTCTGTATTTCATCTGTAATCAAATGAATAGTAATTAACAATATAGTAATAAACTTAATTATTAATGTTGTAAATTGGATGATGAGGTTCAGTCATACAAAAAAATCTTTTTAAATTTCTACCGACGTTTCAGGCAAATTTATTGCCTTCTTCAGGGTCTGTACAAAGATGTTAATACAAATTAAAAAAAAAATAGAAAAACAACATAAAATATAAACTAAAATATATATTTTCAAATAAAATTTTTTTAAAATAAACTATATAAAATAAACTAAATAAAAAGTATGATATATATATATAGCACATTTAAATTTATTTTCAACTATAATCAGAAAATCAACTTTGTTAAATCCTTTTCCAAACGTGTACTTCATCTTAGCCATTCCCGTTTCCATGATGAGAACAAGTTGAAATTATCCAAGATATTTAAAAATAATGGCTATTCTCTCCATATAGTACAAAAAATATATCAACGTTCCACAGATAATATGATCAACCTGACTCCCTCTACGCCATCACAGCAACTTCCAATATCCTATATCTCTATCCCATACATAGAAGGTCTACCAGAAAAAATAGCTAAAATTTTCAAGAAATATAACCTTTCCATTGCTCACAAAAACTCCAATCCTCTAAAAAAACTCTTTTCTAAACTAAAAGACCCCACACCCATAACTTTATTATCAGATATAATTTATAAAATAAATTGTTTACAATGCCCAGCTACATACATAAGACAAATATCTCAATATTTAAAAAATAGACTGTACCAACATAAATACGACTGTAAAACTAAAAAAACCGACTGACATGACTACAGCACTAACGAAACATTGCATACAATACGAACATGAATTTGACATGGAAAACACTAAAATTCTCTCCATCAACAATAATAATAAAAAAAAGAAATATATTGGAAATGATTCATATTTAAAAAAGATAAATTATCTATCAATTTTAGAACAGACACCAAAATCCTATCCCTCAGTTGTAATAATCTCCTGAAATTCCCAAAACAACATACAGACAAAGACACGGTTTTCCCATTCGTTCTCCTAGCCTTTTATAAACCTTGACCCATCAAATGTCCGTAACACTTGGTGATGGTATGTCACAGGTTAAACTAGAGTAATTACTACTGTAATTCTAACTGAAAATTTTTGTAAGTACATTTCCTAAGTTATTTCCATATTTTACTCTTATATATGCCACATATTGTCAAAGTTTCAATAGTTGTGATTTAGTTTAATATTGATCTGTTCTACAACAATAGTTTAAAATAAATTTAAATGAGCTATATATATCATACTTTTTATTTAGTTTATTTATAAAAAATTTTATTTGAAAATATTTAAGTTTATATTTTATGTTGTTTTTCTATTTTTTTAATTTGTATTAAAACCTTTGTACAGACCCTGAAGAAGGCAATAAATTTGCCGAAACGTCGGTAGAAATTTAAAAAGAGTTCTTTTATATGACCGAACCTTAAACATCCAATTTACACCATTGAATACAGCGGTCGTAACGATCACCAAAAACATTAATTATTAAAAAAAAAAAAAGAACAAGTTTATTTACCTTAATTGTGGGATACATTCATGAACCCAGAAATACGTGGTGGGTTCACACATTACATAATATCATGTAATTACCTCAGTGTAACTAGAGGCAATCTAAATGTTATTGTATATTTTTTGTTTGTGGGGAGTGACCAAACCCTACGACGCTATCCAAAACAGGCCCCCATATAGCTGCCCCAAAGAAAAACAACAAACCGGTTCTAGAATAAATATCCATCTAAGATTCCCCGCAATCCAAACAAATCGGACAATAACCTTAAAGGAAAATTGCCTAAGCTCTACTACAGACATCTTGTTCTGACCATACGTCCTTGAAACCTAATTTCCCCACAAACCCAAGCAATCTGTCCATCAGATAGATGGGGTTTCCTCCTCGGTCTCAAAGACTCTACAAAATGGATCCGGCATGAACCCCATTACGTAGAGATGTCTCCTTAAACCACAGTGTCCAGTAAGGTATCCAACCAGATGCCTGAGAGATCTCCGTCAAAGACACAGCAACGTTTCACTAATAGCCCTGTCCGGACCCCCGATGAGCATCTTGGACTGCCGACAAACAACTGTGCTCATCCATAAGGATAAATGCTGTGAAGCTGTCCATGACTGGAAGCCTGACAGACATATGCCAGATGATACGCGAATCACATGCTCAGGACCAATGAAAAGGAGAGAGGCGCCTAATTTGGCAAACCTATCCACCTCCTCATTCCCAAAAATCCCCATATGACCTGGTACCCAGACTAGAAGCACATCCTTCAAAGAAGAAAGCTCTTTCTAGAACATTCTAGCCCCAACCTGGAAGTGAAGACACATTAACTCAGCGCCTTCAACGCAGCTTGACTGTCCGGGCAGATACAAAACATCTTTTATGTCTGTGTTAAGTACCCTCTCATCCAAAATACAACAAAGAATAGCATAAACCTTAGTCTGGACAACAGTGGTCCATTCACCAAGAGATACTGCCAAGTGATCTTCGGCCTCAAAATAGACCTCAACTCCAACTCCAGACCTTACCATCAATTCTGGAACCGTCCGTATAATACCGGACGTAATTATCAGGTATCACAACAGGCAGACCCATTCTTAACCAATCCTTCCTAGAAGGTAACATGATATTTTTGGAATGATTGAAAAACAAAAGTCTTTGACGTTCTATCAAAAGGAAAACTTATAATTGGGATCTTTAAAAAGCATTTCGCGTTAAATGATCTTATCGTCGTTTTCCTTGCCAAAAACCTGCCTGTTTAATTCTATAACATGCTTTCATTGTGAGTTTTTTCACCTCCTACAAAAAGGGGTCTAAGCCCCATTTTGAAGAGGTGTCTCCTTAAACCACAATACCGAGTAAGGGGAGATCCAACCAGATGCCAGAGAATGCTGTGAAACTATCCATGACTAGAAAAGTTTGACAGACTTGTGCCTAAAGATACACCAATAGCGCAGGCTTGGGACCTATGAAAGGGAGAGAAGCGTCTAATTTGGCAAACCTAGTTATCGAGACTAGAAATACAACTTTCAAGGAAGAAAGCCCAAGGAAATTAAAATTATGGACCCACCATTTCGTTTTCCTCCTTTTACGTAATTTTAGCCACATATACATTACAATATCGTCTTCACTCGAAGACGCAGACTCATGCTTTTTCGGTATACAGAGGTGAATCAGAAACATTAATGAAGCATGTGTCTCATGTCTTGATGCTTGTCTTGACGCATGCTTGTGCGGCCTCCTTAATGAACAATATTGTCAATTGATAGGACGCCTAGGTTCAATGCAAATATGGGGCAAAAAGGGATTGATAATCTTTAGATTTGTGTTTCTAACCACTTTGCTTCGTGAGATCAAAAATTTTTTGACACAATCGATCAATACCAGTAGTAAAAATAAATAAAATAAATAAAAATATTTTTTTTTTTTAAATATGACAACTTACTTATATAATCCTTAATACCGTAGTCATTTCTAGAATTAAATTTAAATTTACATAAATTTCGATTCCAAAGCATATGATTTTTTAATATAAGATTATCATCAAAAAAATCATCAATATATATATTAATTAATTGATTATCATAAATATCTAATGTTTGGCCACCATAGAATACATCGCCCAGAAAATATTTAATATATTCCCAATTAATACATGATTCAGATAATTCATTCAAATCGGACATATAATATGAAATCAAATCAGCGCATAATCTATATATATTTAATCCAAAATCATAACTGACGTTCCAGCAAATTTTTCCATATTTACTTCTTACCTGAAAACAAAAATAAATAAATAAATAAATAAATATTTTACATTAAATAAAAAAAAAAAATCTGGTGTCAAACACTCACACAACTTTCTCTTACTCCAGTTCTCAAAATTATAATTGACAAATTTTATAGTTCATGTACACCAAATTTAATGAAATTCGTAGAAAACTAAAAAAAAAAAACTGTTCAGTAAAAGCGCACTTCCGGTTTACTAATTTTCTTCATAACTCAGAAATTTTGGCTCTAATTAATTATAAATCAGCTATGATAGCACTTTAGAGGAAAAACATAACCCTACTCCTCCTTTAAAAGTGCCCTTAAATGCATTTTCCCAGAGAAATGTTTTAAATAAAAATTGTACATTTTTGTATGTGTAGTTTATATAAGAAGTTTTAAGAAAATCGTCGGAACCATTTTTGAGAAAATTACGAAAAAGTGAAAAAAAATTATTTAATAAAGTGGGAAGATAAACGCACTTCTGTCAAACTCAGAATTTCAACAACATATTTAATTCTAATTAACAGTACTTAGATGACAGAATTGTCTAATAAACTGAAATAGCACTTTTAGAGGAAACCGTAACCCCCACCCCTCCCCCAAACTTGCCCTTAAATGAATTTTCCCAGAGAAATGTTTCAAAATAAAAGTTGTAGCACTCTGTATGTGTAGTTGATGTATCAAGATTCAAGAAAATTGTTGGAGCCAGTTTTATTGAGAAAATCGCAAAAAAGTTAAAAAATACAACTAGTAAAGTGGTACTTCCGGTTGAGGAGTTTTGACAGGTTACTTTTTTACAGGGTACTTTTAAATCCCATGGTGATACCTAAACGGGAATATCAAGTTTGAACTTTCTACGGTTTTTCGTTTTTGAGCTATGCTGTGTCACATACATACACCCACAACACACACACCATTTTCTAAAAACCACATTTTTGGACTCAGGAGACCTCAAAATGGATATTTCCGGTGAAAACTCCGATATCGTAAATTTGACACGATTACAATTCTTTGGTGAAGGCTATGACAGGAGGAGAAGAATCTGGCCTCACAACTGCTGTTTAATTGTATTGCAATCACTAATTTCGAGATATTTGGCACTTCTTCTTCTTTTCCTTTCACCTTTGTGCCGTGAGGCGTGGAGAAGCAGCCCCAATCCAGCCCTTCCATAGGTCTCTATCTCCCGTGACATCCTTCTCATCCCCGTAAAATATTCCCCTCTTGCCTGACCGAGTCTTTCAATATATTCCTCATACATGAGTCGAGGTCTACTACCTCTTGCTCTCTTGCCAATAGGTCTGGCATAGAGCATTTGTTTGGCCTCGTGCTTATTCTCCATTCTCAAATTTACCCAGGATACGCCTCAGAAAGCGCATTTCCACCGACGGCAGCTTACCGGCATGCCTATAGAGCACCGTCCAGCTTTCATCAGCACCATAAAGGAGCACAGGCAAGAACACCGTTTTATATAGTATCAATTTAGCATCAGAGCTTAACTCCTGCTTTCCAAACAGTGTGTTGCTTATTTGATAGAATACGCTGTTAGCTTTCTTTATCCTATTTAATACATCCTGATCAATTCTGCCATCCCGACTGATCTCTGATCTTATATATATTTGGCACACTGAGACAAAAAATGCTGGTTGGGAATGCTCTCGACCTCACGAAGATGGGAGGTTTTCTCCCATACTAGAACCCGCGGGAGATAAGCACAATAAGCCTCTTACTGGCTGCAATGCCTGGGAACCGAAACACACCCTATGGATCAATCTAAACTAAAGTCACACTTCCGGTTGATGGATTTTGCCCGAAATCTTCGTGTCAGTTTGTGGTGATAAGTCTACTAAAAGAAATATCAAGTTTGAACTTACGGTGATTTTTCGTTTTTGTGATAATTTTGTTCACATACACATGCAAACCATTCGCTAAAAGCCCCTTTTTTTGGACTCAAGGGACCTTAAATACAAATTAGATTATACTTACGTTTAATACACCATGAACAAAGGTCAGTGCGTATAGTACAAGTCCAAAATGCTTGTTCCCACATAATTCTATGTAGTCATGATCCAAGGATGACATTGAGTAATTCATTACTTCTCTTAGACATTTTTGATTTTGAACGACAACTAAAAAAAAAAATTAAAATAATTAAAATTAATAGTTGTTTGTTAAAACAGAAGAGTAAAAAGTCCAATTGTCAACATAGCAACTGTAAGAGATTTGTCACAATGGGATCCAATCACCTGGGCAGAAGGAATAAAGTCACTCTCTGGTGGGTGCTAGGGCATGTTGGCATTGAAGGGAACGAGATGGCCGTCGCTCTGGCAAAGATAGGTGCTACGTCCCCGCTTCTAGGACCTCAACCTTTTTGTGGGGTCAGCAACCAGTTTCTCTTGGAAAAAAAGGAGGAGGAGATAAAAGTGGAACTCCCTCCCGGACTGTGGCAGGCCAAGATCTGCGTGGGAAATTATAACTAACCGAGATTGGAGGCCTGCATCGTCCTTAGTAAGAACAGACTCCGCGTCCTCACGTGGCATTGTCGACTCAGGGGCACTTGATAAAGCTGGGTTTGGACAGTGACAGCACATGCATATTCTGTGGGGAGATGGAGGAACCTGCATTACATCTCCTAACGAACTGCGAGGTGCCACCCAGACAAGATTTAAGAACCTGGGTAGTTACCAGGAGGAGAAGGGAAATATACCCTCCCTAGAGCCTCATGGTATTAGGATTCCTCAAGGATCTTGACCTGATGGAGACGATGTAGACGGTGTCAGCTGGGACATCTGTTTGGAATGCTGTGGGCAGCCTGCAGCACCCAGAAGGCATAACACGATAGATCGTAAAGGTCACACTGCAGTGAAATATCTGTTTTGAGGTCTCCTGAGCCCAAAGTAGTGGCTTTTAGCAATGTAACTATGTGTCTATCTAATCTCTCTCTGTATGTGGGACAGCATATCTCAAACACAAAAAATCGCAGATAATTCAAACTTAATATTTTGTTAAAGTGCTATCACTCTTGGGAAGCTTTTCGTAAAAAAATCGTTCAACCGAAAGGTGTAACTATCTTGAAGAGGCTCAAACTCAAACTGTTATTCAATGTTATTATTGCTATATTAAATTAGGTCTCGAATTTTTCCAGGGCTGTTGGGAAAAACCAGTTTTGAAGTTCTGGGTTCACAGTAAATCGAAAGAGTTCATTAGGTTGTTCGTCAGTGATTGTGGGTCATTGTGGCAGCTCCCTTTATTCGAACATTTCACCTTACCTTTAACTGATCTCAGTAATAGCTCAAGAGGCAGCTCTGTTGTGTAGTAAGTGATTAGCCATAAACGATGTGTTGTAAATTTGTCTTCATTAACATTACGGAATTTGGCATTCAGCTCTAAGATTTCATTTAATTTATCCGTCCATAAATAACAATCCCTTATGATTAACCAGGATTCTAATTCTGTAGATCGTCTGTATGCCTCAATAATTTCCTTTAAAAAAAGAGAGAATAAGATTTGTATTATTATCAGGATGAACCCATGTTACATGGACGGTTCTAGAATGGATGATAGGTCTGAAGCTCCAGTCTATTTTGAGACAGTATGGACCACTGTTTTCCAGCAACTTTCAGGCGGAATTATACGCAATTGAAAGATGCGATGAATTTAACCTCGGTTGGGGAGGACATCGGGAATCCGGTAGCCAGGCAGTCATTAGAGTGCTGAGATTTTGTGTTTGGGAAAACTGTTTTTTTGGGTGCCAGAGCATATAGGCGTGGAAGTAAATAAGATGGCCGAAGCTCTGGCAAACGGGGGGGCGCTGCATCTTCACTCTTGGGAAGCCTAAACCCTTTTGTGAGGGTCAGCTCTCCCAGTTTCTCTTAGGGGAATTTAAGAAAGAGGAGAGGTGAGGAGGTTGCAACTCTGAAATTCCTCCCAGGACTCAGGCAGGCAAAGATCAGCTTAGGAAATTACAATTAAACAAGATCGGCAGAAAAAACTCCGATACATCTCCTCACAGATTGCGAGGCTGCCACCCACAGAAGATTGAGGAGCCTGGGTTTATACCAAGAAGATGAGGAGAAAATATCCTCTCTAGAGTCGTCCAGAATATTGAGATTCCCAAGGAACCTTAACCTGGTGGGGGTGCTGTAGGCGAGATGTTCACCTGAGGAACCTGAGGGATGCACTTGGTCAGCCAGCGGCATGACACAATAGACTGTGAAGGTGGGCCCTTTCTGACAAAAAAAAAATCTTTTCTAGATTAGGATCCAATTGATTGTCCTAATAGGTTTATTGACTGGACACTCCTGGGTAGCCAGTCATTTGCATGCACAAAATAGGACGTCTAATCCTCTATGTCAAGAACTGTGACGGGGAAGTCAGGGAAACGGTGTACCACTACCTAGATCAATGTCCCAGTTCTGCCAATACGAGACCCGCATATGTGGATCTTATAGGCAGACCGGTAGATTGCTGGGGTAGTCTACTTAGGAGTGGATTTTTCCCTGCTGGGGGGGGGGGGGATAAGAGTCCATATTTGCTTAGATCCCTCGCCTTCGGGCACCAATCATTAAATGGAGAAAATAGACTTACCTGATCTGTTGACTGTCCAATTGTAACGATAGACAAATCTTGCACCTGTTCACTTTCTCGGGCATGGTCCATTAGTCTGCCCATAATATGTGACTCATTATGCTGGATGAATAACACCGGTGCATTATTGATATTCCACAAGAATATTTGCTTAAAACTGCAATATAAAAATTATTATCTCATTAATATATTTATTTATTTATTCAATAACGAATTATTTATTTATTGATGATTAATTGTACTATCTCTTACTCCTGGGAAAAAGTAATGCAATCTTTTTCGAAAAATGGAGGCCCATCTTTTTTTAGGACCCCTAAAGCCCATATCCACATGCACATGCACCAATTACTACTTGCACATAATGCGGTATACCGATTCTGCTAGGCCAAAGATGACATCCTGGTACACATCCTCTGCGAGTGTGCCGGCCTGATGAGGGACAAGATTTCTTCAACTGGGGGGGGGGAAGCAATCCCGAAGCCATGAGCATTTCATGACAGAGCCACTTTCAGCTTTGCTAGGCTTGATTAAGAGGGCGAAGCAGAAGGATGTGCTATAATCCCAGGGGATCCACAAGAGACCTCTTAATGCAGGTCGCAGCGGAATGAGGATTTGCCCTCCCCGTTTTTCAATCTAATCTAATGTGTGTGTGTATGTGGTCCAATGTTAGCATATATTACTAAATACTGATCCTTACTTGAAGGAAAACGTTTCCAAATAACCGTCTCCTAAAACCCGGTTAATATACATCTTGATAGCCGGATATAGTCTGTCACTTCTAAGACACTTGATTAATAACAACTTCCTGAACATACAGTAATCATTATACAATTCATGCGGGGTTTCTTTAATTTCAGGATACTCTGATCCATACCACTGCAATAAAAATATATATAATTAATACATAAATAAAACAAAGGTTGATAAAGGATCTTTAGGTAAGTAATAGATCTTTTAGGCTTCCGCAGCAATTGTCATGAAAATCACATAAGTTTCAAAAAAAAAAAATTTGAGACCACGTCAGTGGCTTGCCAGAAACCGGACGTTTTGCCCAACAACGCTGATTAAACGTGCTGTCAGGGTCGTCTAGTCAACAGTGTTGGCTCAAGGAAGATCAACTTCGGCAAGCTTTAAAATGAAACGGCTACAAAATTATTCGGTTCAATAGCGAACTCGTGTGAGGAAACCTGACGGAACAGTGGAAAGGAAAGAAGAGAGGAAACAAGTGCTATCCTCTCACATGTGCAAGGAGTGTCAAAGAAGATTTCTAAAATCCTCGCAAAGTAATAGACCCCACATAGGATGGGCAGAAAAACATCTTAAATGCTACCAGGGTTAAAAGGTTGGTTTCCAGGCTAAAAAAAATAAGTGGGGTCTAAATGATTCCTTGCAGCTGTGGAGAAAAATACATAGGCCAGACTAAAAGATTAATTACAATACGTCTTAATGAGCATATTCACTGTGTAAAGCAAAGTCTGCCCTCGCAGAAACTGGGTAAGCCATAAATTTTGAAGTCACCAAAGTCCTTGCCCAGGTACACAATTCTCGGTTTAGTTTGTCCTACTATTTCGTTGTTTCTTAAACCGCAATGCCCTTTTATACCCATTCAAAACTCACATGAACATCCTCCTTGTTTGTCTAAGAGTATGGGGACCCTCTCTGCAATGTCTAATTTCTATGTGGTTAATATCTTTGAACTTTGCGACAATGTTACAACTTTTATTTGAAACATTTCTACGGATAATTTAAGGGGGGGTTTCGGGGAGGAGTGGGGGTTATGTTTTCCTCATATACAATATATTCGTAAAGTGCAAGATTTGTAACAAAATTATAATTACAAATAAATTGATCGCCAAAATTCCGAGTTTCAAGAAAATTTCTGGTATTTTTTCCCATCACCTCCATAGCATGCATATTCCTTTTATTCCTGGTACGGTTTCGGATTTTTATTCCATCTTCTGAGCAAAGTCACCAAGTTCGTGTAGAGAGTACACACTTCAACGCAATGTTTCTGTTACACTCGGACACTTGGTGAAACCAGGAATATGCATGCTACGACGGATAAAATACCAGATGTTAACCAGCATTGCCGGATCCATCCACATATTCAAGAAAATTGGTAAACCGGAAGTGCATTTTTACTGAAGTTTTTTTTTTCAGTTTCCGCAATTTTCTCCGATAAAAACATCGATGAATTACATTATTAAATGTTAAAGAAACTAAATATTGCTTTGTCTTACCATCTGCCAGCCAATGGTATACTGTGGATCCGCTAACTGGTGCATAAGTTCATCAAAATCGTATGGAAATTCTTGAGTTAACAGCATCACATCAGTCCAACTCTAAAAAAATATTTTAATACAAATTCATATATCACAATTAGTCAAAATTTATTAGAATCATTTTTGTTTATTTTCTCTTACTCCTAGTTACATTATTACTGTGTGGGGAAAGATCAAAAAGTTACGCTATCCAAAGCCCCACTGGCCCCCCCATGTAGCTACCCCAAATAAAAACAACATCAAACTGGGTCTAGTACAAAAATCCAGACCCGGATCTAACCCATCTAAGATTCATCGCAGTCTGAACATCGGACAACAAACTTAAGCCTTCCAACAACCTACGAGAAAAGACACATGAACTAAGCGCCTTGAACACAACCTGACTGTCCGAACAGATACAAACACCTTTTCGAGTTAGTGTTACGTACCCTCTCATCCAAATTACAACAAAGAATAGCATAAACGGTAACATATTTTGGGGTTCCCTGAATATGATGAAAAAAAATCAATGTTTTTAGCGAATAGTCTGTGTGTTTAGACACACATACTAGACACCTAATTTGGTAGTTGGACGTTAAGCCCGCCTGAAAAAATAGGCATTACTTTACTTTTAGTCTGTGCGTTAACAGAATATTTCAAAAACGAAAAATCGCAGAAAAAAACAAACTTGGTATTCCAATCGGATCCATCGCATCAAATATCGGATCATGCACACAAATATCGGGCAAAATCCATCCAACCCGATAGTCAGAAATGCAGACTTTACTGAATGGTTTTTACAGTTTTTTGGTGATTTTCTTGAAAAATGGCTCCAAAGATTTTTTTTAAACTTTGTATACTACCTACACACATCAATTCGGGAAAATTGTTTTTTTTTGGGGGGGAGAAAGGGGGGTTCTGTGGAGAAACAGTAGCATTATGTTTTCCTCTAAAACACCATGTCAGTATAATGTGTACTTCTGGATTCTGAATGTACATTACAAGCATTTATAGAATTCCAAATTTGGAAGAATATAGGTTTACCGGAATTGGATAACTGTAATTGTGTCAAATTTTTGATATCGAGTTTTTACCGGAAATATCCATTTTGAGGTTCCCTGAGTCCTGAGTGTGTATGTGAGCAGCATAGCTCAAAAACTGAAAAATCGTAGAATGTTCAAACTTGATATTCCCGTTTAGGTATCACCATGGCATCCGGACACTACATTATCTGCCGAAATTCCTCAATCGAAAATACCACTTAACTGATTTTTTTTTTTCTCTCTTTTTTGCAATTTTCTGAAAAATGGTTCTCTAATAATTTTCTTTAAACTTGAAATATAATCAACTACACATACAAAAAAAAAACCTATCGCGCCATGAAGGGCCAAGGCTTGCCAGACGGCGATTTGAATAAGAGGGCGCGTGTTAATTCAGCACGCCGCAGTTACCATGCTGTTTAGTTCCGGCTTTCGCTACCTAGGGCGCTACTAATTGTAGCTTCCCACTTTTCATCACGATGCTGGGTCAACACCGACTTTGCTTCACGGGAATCAAACCCTGAATTCTCGCACGAAAGTTGAGTGCGCTGGCCACTAGACCAACGCATGAGGACACATACAAAGATCTATAATTTTCATTTGAAACATTTCTCTAGAAAAATGCATTTAATGGTCATCCTAAAGTACTATTTTAGTTTATTACACAATTCTATCACATAAATAATATTAATTCGGAATTAAATATATTGTTGAAATTCCGAGTTTGAAAAAAAATCGGACGACCGGAAAGCGTTTTTACTGAACAGTTTTTGTTTTTAATTTTTGTAATTTTTCACCGATAAAAACATCGACGAATTTCATTAAATTTGCTATATTAACTATAAAATTTGTCAATTACAATTTTGAAAACTGGAGTAAGGGAAAGTTGTGTGAGTGTTTCACAACAGATTTCTTTCTTACATTTGAATACTGAAAACATATATTTCCGGACGGAATTCAATTTCATACCTGATACGATTACAATACTTCCTCTCAAAACAGTAAGTGAAATTACGTAAATAAATATACTCAGAAAAACATTGAAAATTATTTTCTAACCTTATTAGACATCCATGGGACTTCGGATTCCTCTTCAGCTACGATCTGGGAACAGCCTCTGATCACGTAATTTATTTTATCTAGATCCACATACTGATCAAAAATCTGCCATCTTGTAGCCAAATAGAATGCAAAAAGTACTTTATCTTTATTTAAAAATCCTAGAAAAAAAGAGCGAAAAAAGTAAATAACTTTATTTATTCAAATATAGGTTTTTTCTTTTCATTGTGATTGTGTGTGAGTTTTTTGTGTTGTAATGGTCAGTAAACGGGGTCAAAGTCTAATGGGAGCGCTGACTAGTGAATGTTTGCGTGGTAATATCAAGCTTTGTTGCCCGCAAGGGATTTCTGTTGCATGCAGTTACTTGGGGAGTTGCGACCCTACGGGTTACGACAGCCCCAGTACTCCATGCACTTTGTCAGAAAAGTACACAACCCTTTACAGACAACATGGTACCAGACAAACATGGTACACAAGCTAGGGTCTCCGTCCCTAGTTAATTGGCGCAAGCCAAGGGAGAAGCTCAGTGGTACGTAGCGCGCTGGACTAGCAACGCGGAGGTCCTGGGTTTAAATCCAGCGTGTTGTCTTTAGATTTACTCTTCCTAGGAGCATCTACAACTGACTGTCCGATGTTGTCTGTAGCTAGAGAACGCTGCTCGGCGTACACTGAGAAGGTTCCGGGGGACACAAAAGATCTTCCAGGTCGCAGTACAATATTTCCCTACGAAATCTACAATTTCTACTGAGCTTTGTACCCAACTGAGTCGAGGGTTATTGGGCCACTGGGGCCAGTACTGAAAAGTGCTTGCGCCAATTAACTAGGGACGGAGACCCTAGTTTGTGTATTATGTTTGTCCTTGTCTGTAAAGGGTTGTGTACTTTTCTGACCTGGGCCAGTCAGGAACATTTCTACCATTCGAGTGCGGGCTGTGGTTCGGAAAAAAATGTTTTGGCGGGAGTGGTTGCTGGGCGTTGGTGGATTAGCTGAGTGGTTAGCGCGTTGGACTCCTACGCGGGTCCAGTCCAGTGTTACTCTTAAATTTTCACTTCCTAGGAGCCTCTACAGCTCACTGTCCGGTGATGGGCAGTGTTGTCTGTAGCTAGAGAACACTCCTGGGAGGCCGGCAATGCACTGAGAAGGCTCCGGGTGCTAATGACCATAGATGTTGACGCGTCCTTAATTAAAAAAATAATAGTTTCTCTAACAGCAGTAAGAGTTAGTAAGATTAAGATTAAGACTGACCAGTTGGGGGGGACTCTAACTCGAACACCGCAGACAATTCTTTGAGGCCTATTGTGCCATTCCCCTTTGTGTCTAGGGGAGAGAAAATCTCCTCTCTTCAGGAGGCCCGAAGGCTTTCCCCACTTCTTATGATTATGATCTCCTCCGATCTCAGCGGTGCCAAAGATTTCATATAGCAATAGAAGTTAGTAAAAATGAAATATAAGTTAAACACCTGCTATTATATATTTGTAAACAGCCAATGGTACTAGACCAAGCATTTTTGTTGGCCCAATTAATTCATTGTCTTTTCTATATGGTATTACAACTGTGAATGCAATTACATCCATAAATGTTTGTAATGAATGCACACATATTGGATTGATGATGCAGATCTCTTTCAGGGTTATATACATTATTGCTAGCTTGATTGCTATGGGTTTATATCGTCTTGTATCTTCTAATATTAATGCTTTCTCATTTGTTAATTTCTTATATTCAGTTAATATCTGCAAAAGAGATAAATTTAATTTTATAAATTGAATAATGAAAAAAAATCTGGTGTGAAACACTTAAAACAACTTTCTCTTACACTAATTTTTTTTTTTATAATTTAAGGACGCGTCATCTGTGGTCATTAGCGCCCGGAGACTTCTCAGTGCACTGCCGGCCTCCGTACAGTGTTCTCTCGCTACAGAAAACATTGTCCATCACCGAACAGTAAGCTGTAAAGGCTCCTTGGAAGAAAAAATCTAAGGGTAGCAGTGGACTCGAACCCTGGACCTCTGCGTGGGAGTCCAATGCGCTAACCACTTAGCTAATCCGCCCCTCTTACACTAATTAATACAATTTAATTAGGATTTTTTTTTTTTAACTACAACGTTACAATGTTTAATTAGGCTAATGATTAAATGTTTTAGGATGATACACCGTTTCACCTTCTTAGAGAGTGCAAGCATTATGCTCCTCACATACGATTCCTGAAATTTAGCGCCCAAAATGTGGAGCCGCGAATGCGGGATGAGATTACACTTGCCTCAGGCCTGGCGTTTTTTTAATGATACAGGGCTGATGTGTGAGGCGTTCTACGGGTGCACAATGGACCCAGCAGTGGTCTAAATGCTGAACTTCCCTATGGAGACGCCGAGTCTAGATTAGTTTAGGCTGACCATAAAATTGGTGGTGAAGATTTTACTAGTATACCTGAGCGGCCTTATGTGGAGCGCTCAATATCAAAACTAACTGACATCAAATAACCTCTCTAAAAATCAGTTTTTTTTTTGTTTTTTTTTAGAAAAATGTATTTTTCAAGTAATCCCAGTTTCAAACAAAATCGTTGTAACCATGTTCGTGATAATTTAAAAAAAACAAAAAAAAAACCTATTCTGTAAAATTGCACACCCGGGTAAACCGTTTTTCTTAAAAATTAAGAATTCTAATATGTTCGGTGTCCTCACGCGTTGGTCTAATGGCTAGCGCACTCGCCTTTCGTGCGAGAATTCCGGGTCCGATTCCCGTGAGAGCAAAGTCGGTGTTGACCCAGCATCGTGATGAAAAGTGGGAGGCTACAGTTAGTAGCGCCCTAGGTAGCGAAAGCCGGAACTAAACGGGGTGGGAACTGCCGGATGCTTACCACATGCCTATTTAAATCACCGTCTGGCAAGCCTTGGCCCTTCATGGGCTGTTGCGCCATAGGCTTTTTTTTTTTAAGTAATATTTGAATTTGCTGACAACTTGGTAAAATAATTTTATTCTGGAGGGGTGAAGAGGTCTTACACTATAACTAACAATTTTGACTTTCTCTAATCCTAGTAAGAGAAAGTATTTTAATCTTGACAAATTTTCGATATTGATTTTCCACCCAGTTTTGAGATACCCTGGAATCCAAAAACTGTTTTTTTAGTAAAATGGTCTGTGTCTGTATGTATGTATGTGAACAAGCAAACTCAAAAATGAAAAATCCCAGAAGCTTGATATTCCATTTTATGTATGACCATGGGATCTGACAGTAAGTTATTTTTTTTAAACATTTTAAGAATTTTTAAGATATTTTAAGATACTTTATACTTAAGATTATTTTATATTTTAAAGATATTTTTGTTATATCAATTACACATGCAAGAGAAGCTATTTTGAAATATTTCTGCGGGTAAAATCATTTAAGAGTATTTCCTCTTAAATGCTATAATAGTTGATTATACAATTTTATCATCTAAACAAAAATTAATTAGAAATAAATAGATCGCAAAAATTTCGGGTTTCAAAGAAAAATTAATTAACCGGAAGTACGTTTTTACTGAACAGTTTTTTTTTTTTCAGTTTTCGCGATTTTCTCCATAAAAAACACCAAAGAATTTCATTACATTTTGGTATAGTGACTTTTATAGTCACTATTCAGACATACTGACAGACACAGACCATTTCACTAAAAAAACAGTTTTTGGATTCCAGGGAATCTCAAAACTGGGTGGAAAATCAATATCGAAAATTTGTCAAGATTAAAATACTTTCTCTTATAATTTTATATTCAGTCAGTTACATTTTTGTAAACTGCAATAAGAGAAAGTTGTGTGAGTGTTTCACACCAGATTTTTTTTTTTAATCGATTAAGGAAAGGGGCGTTAACAATTTTATTAATCGATTAGGCTGTGTCCTAAATATAGATAAAGGGGGTAACCCTTAGTAACTTGTTCGTGGTACGAAAGAATACGAGTAAACACAAAGATACTTTGAAAAAAAAGTCTGTAAAGCTACAATACTTCCGGACGCATAGATTTAGCGCTGAAATCTTTGTGTCTGATGCGAATGGTAATGCCTAAACGGGAATACCAAGTTTTGGGCTTCCTGCAACTTTTATTTTTTGAGCTTTTCTGGGGAATATCATTCATACTCACTTTACTCACACACATACAGAGTCCATTTTTGTATTCATATTCATTTTTCTTATTCAGGGGACCCCAAAAAAAATACGGCATGAACACAATAGTTCCTCTTACTGGGTTTAAAAGTAAAAAAAAGAATTTAAACGATTTACTTACAATGATTTGTTCAATATGCGTACGCTGGCATAACAACTTGACTTGTCTATTATCTAAAAGATTATCTCTTATTCTGTAAAAATCTTGATATAATAGAACTCTAAGCTTTTCCAGATTTGTGTCCAAATAATTTAATCTATTGCTAATGTCTATCAAAAGTTGATTATAAGTCGAAAATTCAACTGAATATATTAAATCATTTATCTGTGGGACGAGGCTCTGAAATAGATTAAATTAATTAATTAAAGTAAAACAAAAAAATTAATTAGAAATAAAGACATAAGGAACATAGGTGCCTACGCACCGGCCGGTGTGGGTGAGGGATCGAGAATTTGTTCCTTGCCAATCTGGTACAAATCCTTGGAGCAGTTGTGACAGTCAAGAACGAAACGGAAATAAATGACCAAAATAGCGGCAGGTAATAGATTCTTTAAATTTCAACTTTTGTTCATAATATGTCCTATCATAAATATACAGGTAGTTGGGGGGGTACAATTGCCAACGTACCAACCGAGGCAGGTAGAAAATGATAACATTTTAGAGAGCGCCAGTAATTAACAAACCCAATTGAAGTTTAACGTCTCAGACTGTGGCCTTCAGAATTATCTCTTCCCTGGTCAGTGAGTGCAGGGATTCCTTGGAGTTGCTTTCCTGACACAATAAAGTGTGGCTGGTATGGGTGCCAGGACACAAGGGGATAGAAGGAATGTGTTAGCCGACCAACTAGCCAGGAATGGAGCGAATACTCCATTCTGTGAGTCGGAACCTGTCCTGGGGATAACCAAAATGACGGTGAAGGAACGGAACTCAGCCGTTAATAGAGGCTAAGCACTAGGGGCAAAACCCAGTAAGAGAAAAACCAGAGAGACCCTTGGAGGACTAGGCAGGAATCAGATTTGTCTGATAGTGGGTCTGTTCACAGAGCATGGTGGGTTCAAAAAAAAAACATCTGCACAAGGTGAGGTTAATTAACTCGGAGCCGTTGTGCAGACTAAGGCAGGAAGAGGAGGAGACGGCCTCTCACACCTGTTGTTCGACTGCGTTGCAATCGGCAGTTAGCGGTACGAGATCTTTGGCACGTTGAGACCGGTGGAAATCGTACTGCAAGAAGGATAAGTGGGGAAGATCCTTGACCTCATGAAAAGGGGAGGATTCTTCTACTAGTCATAGGGG
>JAAEAF010004594.1:98054-182559 GCA_011037195.1 Triatoma infestans | reverse complement strand
GAACAGTATTAGTTAGGCTTATATACTCTTATATAGGAATACGTATACTACTTAGGCTTAGCTTAGCTTACTTTGGCTTTTCTTAGACTTAGACTATATACCTAGTTAGGCTTATATTAGGAATATACTTTTAGATACACGAAAAAGACAAGTCCACTGAGATAAGTTGCAGTCTGCTCTAAAGGCCAGATCGGTACTAGCAGTCGTAGTTCGCCAGATCTTGTAGTTGGCAGTCAACATGTATTAACATGTATTATTTAAGTCATAAATTGAAAGTTTTGTTAAGACTTATTTCAGACAAAGCCACTAAAAGTGTTAGTCTTTCATTTTACTATCTTTTATTGCTTGTTCGAAAAAGTATTATGATCGTTCAAATATTCGTTATAGAGTTTTCACCGGAAATTCATGTTTTGAGGTCCCTTGAGTCCGAAAAAATTGTTTTTAGGAGTGAAAAATTGCAAAAAATTCAAACTTGATATTTAGTTTAAGTTAAGACCCGATGATAAAGTTTTGGTCAACCGGAAGGAATATTTTACTGTATAGATTGTTCAGATTTTGCGATTTTCTCCAAAACCGTTCCAATTGTTTTCTTTAAACTTGGCGTATTAACTGTATAAAGAGCTAAATAGGTACAACTTTTATTTGAAACCTTTCTCCAGGAAAATTAAAGAAGGTTTTTGGGAAGGGCTGGGGGCCAATTTACCGTGGCAAACTAGTGATTGTAAATGCTATAAAAGAATTCATGTTAACTATTTTTGTTGACTATTTTCTTCAAGGACCTACTATTATTCATAATTTTTCGGATTAGCCAAATTTTCCTTTAGTTTGCTTGAGAAACATCATATCTTTTTCAACTTTATGTTATTATGAAAGATTAAGCATTTATTTTCATTATTATGAAAGATTATTGAAGACAGCTTTATTAGGGGAAGGTAATTTCGTTGGTTGATTCTTTGTTAGATCCTATACTAGATGATTCTACGAACACGCCCTAATTGGTAATTTCGCCTATTATATTTCGAAGTTTAACCTTATTTATTACGAACGAAATCTTGGCTTCTCTTATCTCCTTCTATTATGCGACTCCGACTTCTACTATCCATAATTCATCAATTATATCTAATTATGAATCTGAACTTTGTCGGAAAAAAATTAAAATTAAGAACTTTAAGGGAAATACCAATATTTCCACTCTTCTCGCACATCAGGTACCGCTGTTAGGTATTATGAATGATAAATTATGTTGTAGTAGAGGTCACCTTCATAATAAGTTAAAGGCAGTTTGTGTTGGCATTGTAAGTGAGGGTAGTAGTGTAATGATAATGATGAAGCAAGGAGCTGTGCTAACTTTATGTAAAACACTTGTCACAGTTGTTTTCCCTCTTCCTTAAAGAAGTGAACATTTCCATCCAGAGTCTGACATGGTACTTTCTACAAAACTAACTTGTAATCCTGCCCTCCTATCTCTACCACGTCCCTCAGGTATCTCACCTACGTACGTACAGCTATCTCTATAACAAACTTGCTTATTGCCTTGTACATATTCTGTTCTCTTTCTTAATGTAAACCACCCTCATCACTACATCATCATTCGCGAACTGTTAATTTAGTATAACTGTCTACCAGCTACTAACTGTTATTATATTCTAGTTAGTTTCTTCTCTTTATCTTTGCTTGCTCACTTTATCTCTTGCCCATCTATTTTTTTTTTTTATTTCCTTTATTTTTCTTTTTATTAAATAATTTTGAAACTTGATATTCCGTTTAGGGGTCACCATGGGATCTGACTATACGTTATCTGTCAAAATTCCTCAACCGGAAGTACCACTTTACTAGTTGGATTTTTTACTTTTTTGCAATTTTCTCAAAAATGGCTCCGACGATTTTCTTTAAACTTACTACACCAACCACACATACAAAGTGCTACAACTTCTATTTGAAACATTTCTCCAGGAAATGCATTTGAGGGCACTTTTGGGGGAGGGGTGGGTTTTAGGTTTTCATCTAAAGTGCTATTTCAGTTTTTAGATAATTCTCTCATCTAAATAATGTTGATTACAATTAAATATGTTGTTGAAATTCCGAGTTTGAAAAAAATCCGATAACCGGAAGTTCGTTTACTTTACCACTTTAGTAAATGATTTTTTTTTTCTTCTTTTTTCGCAATTTTCTCAAAAATTGCTCCGACGATTTTCTTAAAACTTGGTATATAAACTAAAAATGCAAAGATCTACAACTTTTATTTAAAACATTTCTCTGGAAAAAATTATTTAAGGGCAACTTTTTGGGGAGGGGTGGGGTTATATTTTTCTCTAAAGTGCTATCACAGTTGATTTATACAATTCTATCATCTAAACAAAATTAATTAAAAATAAATACATGGCCAAAATTCCGAGTTTCAAGAAAATAAGCTTCTACCATCTAAACAAAAATTAATTAGAAATAAATACATTGGTGGCAAACTTTCGAGTTTCAAGAAAATTAGTAAACCGGAGGTGCGTTTTTTACTGAATAGTTTTTTCAGTTTTCGCGATTTACTCCATAAAAACACCGACAGATTTCATTAAATTTTGTATACTAAACTATAAACAAATGTGTCAATTACAGAGAAAGTTGTGTGAGTGTTTCACACCAGATTTTTTTTTTTTAATTATATTTATAAAACATTAAATATTTTTCGTATTTATTTAGTTTTTGTTGTTATTGTTGTGCTGATATGTCCTGTATGATTCTTATTTCGTTCACTAGTCTACAGAGATATATATATATATATTGTCTGTGTGTGGTTGTGATGGATATAGCACTGCTCCAACACTACATTGCTTTAACCATAGAATTTCCCATAGGACTGCATACTCCATAAATATTCACATCTTGTATTCACTTTTTCACCTTAAAGATGTGATAGAGAATGTGATTCTGTTATATATATATATTTGTATCTGTATGGTGTGTGAGTGTGCAGGTGAGATAGTATGTGAGTGATAAGCAAAATCATCGTGCTGTAATATAATACATGATGATTTTGTTAACACTTTTTTCTACTGCACTTTTAACTATTTTATCTTTCAGTAGAAGACATTCAGCATACCAGTCATTGTTTCGTTATTATTCATTTAAAGCCGCGCCTCATCTTCTTTTAATCACAGATATGTAAATCATATATAATATGGAAAGATTAGTATAGAAGAAGAAGTCTTTATTTAATTTACAAAATTACACAATTACATAAATGTAACATAGTATTTCAATTACAGTATATTAAATAAAATTAAAAAATTAATATAAATATAAAACTAAAAATGAATTCCTTTTAAAGACAACAACATGGTCATTGACCGTCCGTGGAATAGAGAGATTAGTATAAATCATTCATATAGGTGGTAGAATGTGTAATGTTTTTGGTTGAGTGTAGTTTGTGGGTTGTAGTGTGTGGCGTGAGCGTTGTTGAAAGAGTGTAAGTTTTAGAGAAAAGAGAAGTATTAAGATATACGTAAATAAGAAGTCACCACAGTTTTAAAAAATAAATATATTATCTCTAAATGAAATAAATAGTTTATAATAATTTATAATAATAAGCTTATAAATATTTAGGAACTCTTGCTAAACTCATATATACACAGATGTTCTCTCTCGAATGAATGAATACTGGATGAATGCTGAAATAATAATGCTGCCCTTGTTAGTTAAATCCTGCCCTTTATATTTGATTTCTAGAAGGGGGTTAGAAGACAAAAGTGGTGAGCGCTTTGACTTTTCTTCTAACGATGGTCTTGTACCTGGATTTTGACCTTTCTGCCGGCCAACGTACAATTTTCTTTTAAAAATGATTATTTAAAATATAAATATATTTCCGAATTATTTTCTATTTTTTCATTTGCTTCTTCCACTGCAAATGAGACTCTCAAGTCAGTTGAAATTTTATGGCATTCATGGGAGAAACCGCTTCATTTGAACTTTGACTATGGCCGTTAAGAAGGGAGAAGCGTCTCTCCAAATAATAATGGTCCCTGTCACGAAAAGGAGACAACGTGAGATCTTGGCGAAGTACTTTCAGTTTTTGCAAGGTTATAATTATAATGGGTATATAAGAAGGAGAGAATTGGGTTTGAGAGATAAATAAACTGTAAATAATGCTGAACACGGTATACTGAGTAAAGTAATACAAACTGCCAGGACTTTATACGAATATGGAAATTGGTAATGGGGGGCTTAAAGTGAGTAAAGCGAAGGGTAGTCTTTGGTTGCTGACGCGTTGTAACTTCGGAGTAAACTGTTGAAAGACTGTCCCTTTAGGGCTAGCTCAGCTGTATATGTACTGAGTCTGCCACTCTAGTCTGGCCTAATAGTGAGTGAGACTCTCAATTTTGTGTGTGTGTGTGTGTCTCTCTCTCTGCTTTAGATCCCTCTCTTCGGACCCTATTACTCAAAATATATTAAAATGTATTTAAATAAATATAAACTGTATATAAAATATAACAAAGGGGAATAATACAATAAAACTTCAGAGAGTTTTTTTGGTTTCGTTTTGTGGTCATCGACTGGTTTCGGGCATTTGAAAATCATAAGAATTTTTATGAACAATATGAGATCGTCGCTTAGCGTATTGTCTACTCATTTTTGTTAGTGCATACCTTAATATTTACATTGTGCTAGTTGATAATCTTACTCTGTTTATCAAAAACATGATGTTCCTGCTGAAGCTAATGGAAGATCACAAAATGAAACAGGTATTCAAGAAAAAACTCACGTCTTTTGTCGGTGCCGTCTTCCATAGTATCTCTTTAAAAAATAAAAAATTATAATAATCTTTAAAATGTTGATGTAGAAATAAAAACCAACATTGAAAAGCAGTTTTATTATGAACATAACAAATTTCTTAATCATTGATTTTTGCCAGAAATATATGCATTGAGGTCGTGAAAATGCTTTTAGCGAGTGAGTGATCTGGTTATTTGTGTCTTTCAATCTCCCACGCAGTCATTTATTCATTATGTTCTATGTAATGAACATCTCCTACAATATATTAAAGTTGACACCCCAATTAATTTAAAATTTCCATTTTAAGAAAACATTTCAGTTTGAACTCTGACAATTGCACTATTAGAAAAATCGTATGAGTGTTTCGCAGTTAATTTAACTTTTTGTTTCAAAAAGGGTTTTTATATGCCATGCTGTTTAATATAGAGAGAAAATAGTAACTAACTTTCCTTCCGAATGGTAGGCATATTAAATCACTAACTCTACATGAAAAGTCAATCAAACAATTTTCCTTGTTTATACCTGATTTTGGTGGAATGTTAGATAAAGATTTAGTATTTTGCCTTCTAAGGTGTTAATAAAAAATAAATGTATCTCAAACATGCAACACAAAATTACCAGTATTATTATATTTTATTAAATATATTATTAGGATAAATGTTTATTTTCGATGTTTTATAAAGGAATTATAATTAAAAGTAAAAGATAATGGAAGTAATTTAAATAAGAAACATTAGAGCTGTCCCCCTTGAGTTTTCTATACAATATTAACTAAAGTGAGCAGCAGGGTAAAGAGCTAACTATAACCTTTAACACATTTAACGACTAATATACCACATACAATGCGTTTGCTATGCAAAAGACAAACTCATTCCGGTAGGTAGCCCCTCGGGTTAGAAAATTAATTCTGTATGAAATTTCGGAGAAGGAAACTGAGAAAGGGCAATGGAGGAAAGGTTTACAGGGCTAGTGGGTCTGTATGTGTGTGTGTATATGTGTATGTGTTAGAGAACACTGGGTTACTGGCAGGTACTGTTCCTATTCTATACTCCGCCAGCTCCCCCCTTCATTACGGCTGTCACGTATAAATATTGCAGTAGCTAGCAGTACTGCTGTAACACTGTGCCAGCTAGAGCTTCGGTTCACCTGGGGCGCTCTATTAATTGACACATGGCCTTCCCTGTGGGAGGGTACGGAGTAGTAGTACTAGTGATACTGCTGTACCACCTTCACCCAGAGAGAACAACCAGCGAACACCGATGATACTTCTCTCTATCTCTCTCAGCTCTCTGACCGAAGCATTAGTTCCATTACTGTCCCTACGATTCTGATAGCTTCCAACAACATCTACTATCCTTGTCACAAATCCAACAACACTCATCTCCCTTCTCTCTCAAATCATATCTCTGCCCTTATCTATGGGGCCAGATATCTAGCCTCCATATAATACTCGTATATTACTAAATATACCTTCCCTTTCTACATAATATAATGTCAACTGTATCCTACATTTACTCGTTTCTACTACACGCCAAAGCCCATTGTGGTAACCGTGTTATGTTCCAGCTGAAGCAAATAAAATTTATTTCATTTTCGCATTTTCTGTTTCATTCTCGCACTTTAATATCCTGGATGCAAAATATAAAGATTTTGCTGTAAATTTTTTTCAGTTAAACCCAATTACAGCTAGTGTATCATAAGATCTCTTTATAACTTTACGACATAAAATGATTTCTAAGGGGCAAAATTTCTTCCATCTTATAACTATCGCTGGCGTCCTACTATATGAAACTATACTAACTATACCATTGCATTAGTGTAAAATGAGTACACTAATCAATAAGTATAGTAAGTGTAAAGTTAGTGCATTTAATACTTTTCTTTAAACACCTGTTGAATGTAATGCACAACTAATAATTGTAATATACTTTCATCTGCAATGTGTTTTGTAGTTCCAGTAGTCACTGAAATATTTAAACATCACTGGCATAAATAGAACATGGTGTCAACCGAAGTATGCTACTCTTGAACCAAATTATTTCAAATGATTCGTGATAAAATGATCCAGTTTTATTTCTCATATATATCTCTTTAACGTTAGCATTCCAGGTTTAAAGGAAATCTTTGCCATCGTTTTCAAGCTAATTCCAAAACCTATCAGTAAAGTTACATTTTCGGTTAATCTAATTTTTTCTTCAAATATGAAATTACAGCTATACTTCTAATGTACATTAACCACTTATAAGTGGTAGAACCATACATTGAATTAAGGTAATACTTTAGAGGAAAGCTTAACATTACTGTACCCCGAGAACACTCCAAAAATCCATTTCCCTGGGAATAGGTTTCAAATAAAAGTTATACGTATTTACATTAGTAGATAAAGTATACGGAGTTTAAAGTAAAGCGTTTGAGCCGTTTTTAAGAAAATCGCTCCAAGCTCTCCAATCCAAGATCCTACGACGTATCGTCGATGCTCCTTTTTACGTCTCAAACAAAACAATCCATACTGACTTGAAGATTCCATTTATTCACACCCTAGCAAAATCCAGATATCTCAAATTCCATAGTAATCTCTCCCTCCATCCTAATCCTCTAGTTCACACTCTCTCTTCAAATTCACTTCCGGATAATCCTCCAAGACGACTGAAGCGTCGTTGGCCCCGCGACCTCCTGGGCATCTAATGAGAGTTATCAGTGGATAACTTATCATTCACACCAATCACGCCTCTTTTATATGTACAGTGATCATTTTTACTTGTTACATGCAGAGCATGTAGTTGTAAAATTCTAAATAAAAACATAAAAAAAAAAAAAAAGTAAAAGAAAATCGCGAATAACTGAAAAAACAACTCAGTAAATTCACACTTTCCAGTTGATGGAATTTACGATAGTACTGGGTGTAGATGGAATATCAAGTTCGAACTTCCTGTGACTTTTCAATGTTTGAGATATTTTGTTCACATTCACACACACTCACATAAACACGCACACATACAAATAGAATCATTGTTTCGTTACCCAGGGGGTCTTGAAACATATATTTCCTGTGAAAACTCAGGTTCGAAAATTGGATTACGATTGTAGCACTTTCAGGAGGAGTAAGAGAAAGTAATTAACCATTTATTTTTCTCAAACTTTTGATTAATCCACATTGGGATTATGTTGAAATAAAAAAAAATCATTTCTGAAACACTCCACACAACCTTTCTCTTATTGCTAGTTAATACAATTTCAAATAACATAATAAATTCTCTTCAAACTTTGTCTTGTGTGCCCTAGCATGTTGAGGAGGTGGGCGACAGAGATGGGCAGTAATTAATTACATGAATTTTAATTACACTTTCAATTACATGCGCAAAATTGGACTTACTTTCAATATAGAAATAACTGGTTCCAAAAAACAATTACACAAAAGTAAGTGTAATATCCTAGTTACAATTACTGTAATCTTTTTAAGTAATTGCAATTACTTCTTTCAGTTACTGTAATTGTAATTGAGGCTCTCAATTACAATTACTTCTTGTCGCTAGGTAATTGTAATTACAATTACAATAACTTGTAATTCAATTACAATTATATGTACTTGTATTTTCAGTAATAGAATTACAAATACAAATGCAAAAAAAAAAATTGTGTAATTGGACAAAAGTAAACTCTCTGCCACATTTCCACTCAATAATCACATGGGTTAAATAAATTCGATCTCACAATTATCATTAAAAAATTGGCAAAAATTTCAGGAGAATTCTGTCTCTTGAATTGTATCTAATTAATTTTTATGTTCTCTTCCTCCCCCCTAGTTTTAGTGCCATTTTGGCGTTAATAATTACAATTACTTTTAATTGTACGAGAAGTACTTGGAATTGCAGAAGTACAATTACATGTAATTGTATTTGGTAATTGAATTACTTTGGCTCAACCAGTAATTGTAATTGTGAACCACAATTACAATGCTTCAGAAAGTAATTCACTTACCAATTACAATTATATGTAATTGTAATTTTATTTCTGCAATTTTAAATTACAATAAATTGGTAAGTAATCGTAATTGTAATTGAAATTACGTTTTGCCCAACTCTGGTGGGCGACTGTTACCTACCCAGGTAGTAGAAATGATTACATCGTTTGGTTACAATGATTACCAAAAAAAAAAAAAAATTCTGAAAAGTCACACTTTACCGATTATCCCATTTTCTTTAGAATTTAGAATCCTAACAATACTTTTAATATATATTGAATAAAATATATGGTAGAACTATATACTCGTATTTTATTGAAGTAATAGATTAGAAGAAAATAATGCTACTGTTCTTCCAGAATTCCCATATCAACTTTTCCAGGAATCGATTTTCCTTGGAAAGTGATTCAAATATAAAGTGATAGGTTTTATGTAGTAGGTATGTAGGTATTAAACGAAGTTTTAAGAAAATCTTTAAAGCCGTTTTTGATAATGTCGCCGAAATATTGAAAGTAAGTAACTAAAAAGAATTATTATTATTTTTTTATTTTTTTTGGTGTTCGTTACTACCGCTGTATTCAATGTTGTAAATTGGAGTTGAGGTTCGGTCATACAAAAGAACGCTTTTTAAATTTCTACCGAAGTTTCGGCAAATTCAGTTTGTAAATCAACACTTTGTGATGGGTTTAACAACACAGGTTAAACTATAGTTCATAAATAATTCTAACTGAAAATTTTTACCCTGAAGCAGGCAATAAATTTGCCGAAACGTCAGTTAGAAATTTAAAAATAGTTCTTTTGTATGACCGAACCTCAAATCTAATTTACAACACCAAAAAAAAAAAAAATACCAAGTTTAGTTTCCAGAGATTTTTCGTGTTTGGGAAATTTTGTTCACACACTGTACTTAATAAAAAATATTGTATTTTACTTAGGAAAAATCAAAACATGTATTTCCGGAAAAAGAGAAATCAAAACATGTATTTCCGGAAATAGAGAAATCAAAACATGTATTTCCGGAAAAAGAGAAATCAAAACATGTATTTCCGGAAAAAGAGAAATCAAAACATGTATTTCCGGAAAAAGAGAAATCAAAACATGTATTTCCGGAAAGAAAAACACAATTTCCAAAAATTTCACACGCTTGCAATGGATTTTCTTAGCAGGAATAAGAGAAAGTAAAAATTATGGAAAATTCAGAATCCGAAGGAAATTACTTATCTTTATAATTCGTAAGATAGATTTTTTTTAAGATTATTCCACCCTTATTTCTACAAACAATTTTCAACTGAATAAAATAAAAAAACTTTTATAATGTATCAAAAAAAAAAAAAAAATGAAGGAATTTACATTCTAGGAATTGAAAAAACGGAATTGCTAAAATCTCCGGAAATGATGCCTTTAGTTTTGTATAGATTTCTCGAAATAGCTCTAAAGATTTCGAAACTTTTTTTTTTTTTTTAGAAAATTGAATTTAGATAAATAACGGAGGATTTGAGGACTATAGGTTTCTCTATATCTAATTTTGTCCTTTCTATGTAACTTACCAATTCCCTCAACTAAATAATTTTCTAAATAATTAAAAATTAATTTAAAAATTGTTTGTTTGAAGAAAATTGTATACACTGGAAATTGTCAATATCATGAATATTGTGTCCGGTAGCAGATTTTTTCCCCCTGTCTTAAAAGTTTTACGATCGTGTAATATTTCCAAAATTGAGTTTTCCTAGAAAATGCATGTTTGAATTTCTTAGAAATTAACTTTGCAATCACAAACATAAAAATATTTACTGGTTTCGTATAAACCGGATACATGATTTTTGACAATTACTTTATACATTTCCACTACAAAGTTTTGTGGGAACCCTCAAGAAAGTTTTCGTGAAATTATCAATATGTTTATTTATTGGGCGATGTAGTTTTTCTTTTTTAAAATTTTCTGATAGAATAATAAATTATTATTCTGAACACTATATTGATTAATTTTTCTCTAAGAGATTAGTGAAACAATTACATGTTTTATGTATTCACCAAACTATTAAAAAAAATAGAATTACTGAAAATTTACCAAGCGTAAAATCATTATCAAAAAAACACAGCGCCAATTAGAATGATAATTCTTAAATTTTAAAATTTGATAATTTCCCTGTTAGTTTTAGTTTGATTTTAAATTTAAAAAAAAAACAATTGTCGCACTTAATTAAATGCGACATTATTAATACTAATTCATTATCAAGTTATTTTTGACTAAAATTTTAATAAGTTAATGGGTTTTTTTTTAAAACTAAAGGTGATTGTAGGTCATCAAGGGTCTGGAGTTTATTGGGTCAGAATCACAAGTATTGGGCTATTTCTGGCAATGTCAGAGAGTATTTCTAAACTCTACCTCTCCTGTTGGTTGTACAAACTGATGGATTATATAGAATCACACACATATATTTATATATAGATACAATCGTACGGCTGAAATGTCATTAAAGTAACTGTTATATATTCAAGCTTATTGAATATGCATTAACCTTCTCTCATTTTATTGGTAATCCTTAATATGTGGCAAATTTTGAAAATTTTCTTTCTCTCAACTTTATGTTTATCATAAATATTTAAATATTTTATTTATAATTATTGTAGCATTCATTTACATACAATGGTTCTTACACATTTATATTTCATAAAATTATTTAAGTAACAATAATTATTATGTTATATTTCCAAAAACTTCTCATTTGATTTAATATAAAAATATTAAATATGTATCTTAAAATTCTATTTAAATACTGGAAAGAAGAATTCAATTTTTATGAATTTCATGAAATAAAATAAAATATTAAATATGGAAAATTGATGTTTTAACAAAATACGAAGCTTTTTAAATAATAAACTTAGAAAATTGTAATTTTGTACTATGATTTCCATATGCTTTTATTTCTACGTTAACTTTAGGTCATTGTAGCATTTTTAATGCCTCTTATTAATGATGCCATTTATAGACCTTATTAAACATGATGCCATTTATAGAAGTTTGGCAGAACAAGGAGTGAGTAGAGAATACATTCATGTTTTATATTATTGGTATGATAATAGTAAGGCCAGAGTAATATTTAGACAGAGCAGGCCCCTTATTTCCCATTGCAAAGAGATGTGAGACAGGGCGACCCCCTTTCGCCAAATTTATTCAACTGCATCTTGGAACAAGTGTTTAGAAATCTCCATTGGCAAGATAAAGGTTTAAAAATAAATGGCGTCAATATTAGTAATCTGCGTTTTGCAGATGATATTATCTTGATTGCAAATGAATTACAACAAATGTTCGAGGAATTGGACAATGCTAGAAAACATTCTGGACTTGTCATTAGTCAGGAAAAAACTGTACTCTTAACTATGCCAGCAAATCAGATATTTTTCTTAACGGCAAGAAGTTGGAATGGTCCACAGAAACAGTTTATTTGGGAAAAAACAATATCCTTTAGAGACAATTTTAGCAAAGAAATAGATCGCAGGATATCTCTCTCCTAGAAAAAATATTGGTCTCTAAAGTATATATTTAAGAGTAAAATGTCCTTAAGTCTAAAATGTCTGACCTTTAATAAGTGGATCCTACCTTGCATGACTTACGGCGCTCAGACATGGGCAGTGACGAAGAAAAATTTGGAAAAGCTAAAAGTAACGCAAAGGGCAATTGAAAGGAGCATTCTGGAAGTAAGCAGGAAGGATAGACTCACTAATGAAGAGGTAAGGCGAAGGACAAAAGTGGAAGATGTTACGGCCACAATTAAAAAACTAAAATGGAAATGAGCCGACCACATTGCAAGATTAGATGACGATCGCTGGACTAGGAGAATTTTAGACTGGCAAACCCCTCGACTGCTATAGAAATAGAGGTAGACAGCCGTTGAGATGGAGGGATGAACTTATCCAGGAATCCTATGGCAGCGTACAGCTCGGAACAAACATTCTTGGTTCAAACTAGGAGAGGGATTTGCTCAAAAATGGGCCTAGTTTCCTCATATTTTCCTTAATCATTATAACTTTTTTGTAATATAATTAATATGTATTATGATTTTTTTTGTTTAAAATATTTACATTTCTAGCTATTTATTTTTTCTTTTAAAGTGGTTTAATTATTTTATTCCATTGAGTTTATTCATAAAGAAATTTCTTTTTAATTCTTTGTAAATAGGAAACTAATAAAAGGCTTTATTATTATTATTATTATTATTATTATTATTATTATTATTATTATTATTATTACATAAAGAAGTATTTCTATTATATGCCAAATATGGTAATTGAATTTTCGCCAAAACTACAAATCCTGGGAATCACCTGAGACGGGAGAGAATATTGTGGCAGATAAAAGTGATTTCTGTTTTTTTTGGGGGGGGATTTACTAAACACAAGTTCCAATGAGTTTTTTTCCCCCGTTTGACAATTTATTTTCGAAAGTTTCTGGAGGATTTTCACCTTCTTTTTCACATCAATTTATCGTATGTGCCACTGAAGGACTATAAAATAATATGTAACTACTTATAAAATAACTATTGCCTTCGAAAGAAATTAAATTTAGATATTCCTTCATAATTCGGAACGTTAAATTTAAAACTTTATTTGGTTTTGTTTCCATGTTATTGACGCTCTCTACTGGATTACAATGTAATCATTTCTACTATCTGCTTGGACAGGTACTTGTCGCCCACTATCTCTATATTTATGTTCGGACAAATTATGCAAATTTAATGTTTAAAAAAAAAAAAAAATTTATAATAGCGTTAAGTTTTCCACAAAAGTACCGCTTCAGTACGATTTATGGTTCTCTTATTCTATATAATATTAAATTACATTAGAAATATCGCTAGAAAATGCCAATTCCAAATTTGAGGGAAATCGGAATTTCCAGAAATGCGAATCTACAGAATTTTTTTTTCCTTCCTCTTACTCCTCCTAGAAGGAGGAAGTATTGTAATCGTGTTAAATTTTCAATATCGAGTTTTCACCGGAAATATCCGTTTTGAGGTCCCCTGAGTCCAAAAAAGTGGTTTTTAGCAACTGGTCTGTATGTGTGTGTGTTTTGAGTGTGGTTCTTGAACATGACCATAACAATTTTTTTTTTTTTTTTTTGTTTTACCCATAGAATGTTTATTGCACAGATGAAAATGTACCAATTTTATTTGAAAAACTGGAAAAAATGATTTTACCGGCAAAACAGATTTTTAGGGGGCTGGTTTGTCAATTAGATTAAAATTTAAAATGTCGCTATAAGGTTTATTGGTTGAATCAGAGGGTGTTGCCACATAAGTTACACTCAAGTATACATAATAACTGCTACTAACTTTTTTTTATGGGAAGCCCAACTGAACTTTTCAACTGGGTCGTAATTTTTTTTTTTGAACAGATGTATTTTGGAAAATCTTTAGTATTTCTTTATGTAATGATATCTTATCAAGTTTTGGAAAAAAAATAATGGTGGATACAATGTTGCTATATTTGCAAATATTAGAATAATTATCTAAGTCTAAAACGTGATGACCTCTTTTTGTGTAGTTAGTATTTTACAGATCGTTAAAAAAAAAAAAAAAAAAAAAAATAATACATTATAAAAAAAAAAAAATCATGAAGAATAGCTAACAAGAAACGGAAACGTTAAGTATACATTCATACAAATACTTCACCGTTAGCAAGAAATTGACTTACAAATTCTCAGTGTAGCCTCGTTGTATTAATGACACGCGTTCACGAAATGTATTGCTGTATAAGTAGTGCTTTAAATAAAGCCTTTTGAATTTTGTTATATTTTCTTTATTTTTCATTTTTAATGATTTTTTTTTGTTTGTTTTCAAATCAAACTACTTTCTGATCTCGTTTTCATTTTAAATGAGGTAACATTAAAATATGAGAGAAGGTAATTTCTTCCTGCATTTTTTTTTTTTTTTTATGTTGTACGAAATGTTCACAATTTAATATTCACCTATTTAAAAAAGCCCTTCATTTTTATTAAATGTAACTTTATTGGTTATTTTTTTTAAGAATTTTTCATTACCTTTGGCTACGGAAAAAATATAACTAATATAATTTTCTTTCTATGAAAAATGTATTTCTTTTTTAAGGTTCAATGCTGGGCAATAAGATAAAAATATCTTTTCTTTTTTTTTTTTTTACTTTTTCTAACTGCTCAGAGAGGAAAGTATTGCAATCGTGTCTGATTGTAGAACTTGAGTTTACATCCAAGTATTTATTTTAGAGTCCTCTTAGTAAGAAAAAGTGTATTTTTTTCATAATTTGTCCTAAACTCCGTCGTTCTGAACTCTACCGTTCAAATATGCCAACACCTGTACTTGACTCTCCATTTAGTATTTCCGGACTAGAAAATATCCTGAAAAAAATTCTAAAAATAGTAAGGCTCCTGGGATCGATGGTATCCCGTATGATATTTTTAAATTTTCCCTCTAAACTTTTTTAAAATTGTTAACAATAATTAACATTTAATAAGCTATATTAAATACCATTGTTTAAAACTGGTAATGTAAACCTTGTGGATAATTATAGGGGAATAGTATTACAAGATACAGTTAAAAAGTTATACACAAGTTTACTAGCAAGCATACTGAAAACATGGCTATCTGTAAGAGTGGTGCTGTGAGAAGAATAAGCTGGTTCTAGAGACTGTTATTCGACAATAGACAACGTGTTTATCCTCCCTCATAAATGCTATGCAATTGAAATGGCGGGCTGGGTTGAAAATAATATATTGTTTTTTTGTTGATTTAAGTCTACGTTCGACTAGGTGGATAGAAAGGTGCTTCTCTTTAAATTCACCCAGCTGGGCATTTCAAGTAAGTTTCTAGCTGCAGTAAGGAGCTATTATGATATCACTGAATTATCAGTATGGCGAGGATGTGGTAGGTCATCTGAAATAGTTTAGGTGTGCAGCAGGGTTGTAACCTCAGCCCTCTATTTTTCATATTATACATAAATGATATGAAAGACTATTTGGAGGGTGGTATATACGAGGTGGGAAATTATAATTTGAAACTTTTGTTGTATGTAGATGACATTATAATTATTCTTGCAGACAGGTCTCGCGCACTTCCACAGAATGGTTGATACGCTAGGTTAAACAAATATTTGGAACCTAAATGTCTATCTGCATAAATCTAAAATTATGGTTTTTAGGAGATCAGGAAGTAAACTTAAAAAATATGAATCATGGAAATTTAAAAATAATATAATTATAACAGTAAATTCTTACAAATACCTGGAGTTTCACCTGAGTTCTTCTAAGAGGCACTGGAAAAATTGTACTCGGTGAGGTCAAGTCTTATGATGAACGAAATCTTTCCTCTGCCTTCCACGTTAGAAGTGTTCCGTTTGACGATTTTCTTCAAATTTGGAATAGTAGGAATGCTTATAATATGTATTAATATTACAGTGAAGTGGTATTTTAAAGGACTACTTAACGTTACGGTTACTCCTAGAACCCTCAAGAAAAATCAATTTTCTTGCAGAAATATTTCAGTTAAAAGTAATAGACATTTAAGTGTCTAGATAGTTTAACGAAAATCATTGGAGCTGTTTTCAAGAAAATCGCGAAAAAGAAAAAAAATTCAAAAAATTTCGCACCTTCGGTTGATGGTTTTTGACCGAAATCTTCTCAACAGATGCCAGTGATGGTACCTAAACGGAATACTATTTAAGCTTTTTGCAAGTTTTTTTTTTATTTGAGATATTTTGTTCACCTATTTTTTCGGGTGTAGGGGTCATCAAAACTTGTATTTCCCCTATGACTCAATTTGAAAAAATTAACTATGAGTTATTGAATTTAAAGGAGTCAAAACCACCAATGTGGGTTTGAGACGATAGGGTCCCTCTCTAAGTTGCCTATCATCCATATAATTTATGTTGAAATAAATTTAAAATTATTTGTGAAAATATGTTTGTCACTGGAATTTGTGTCGGTGATTAAACCCAAAGTTTTTACTTTTTCGTACTCAGTAAAATTCGCAAGAGGAAGTATTGCGATTGTGACGAATTTTTACCTTTTTATCATATATTGATTTCCTTAAAGAGCAATTATGCTCAAATTCTACATCGTTATTTACGGTTTATAAAATTTGTTTTAATAATAGTGTTTGAACAAATCTACACGGTGAATTCAGTGTAATTGGAAGGCTTATTGTTGTAGGCAAACTTACCCAGTTATGTTCCTGCTTTGGTGTTCCTGTTATACAATAGTAGGAGTTTATGTAAATAGTGCTAGAGAAAGCATTAGAATACGAGCAAATCCAACAATAGTGTTTAGTTTTTTGTAAAGTTGGCAAAGGACTTAATACAACTTTGTAGAAAGTTCTTTTAAAGGGTTGCTTTGATCATTACCTCAATCTTCTCGTTATTTACATTTGTTTAACATCAATATTGTTATGGTACTAGTAGAAATACTTTTAAAAGTTTTCCGTATATCAATTGTTGTTTGGCTTTCATTAAATTTTATTTTCAGATTTCTTTTTTTTATAGTTCCTATTTGAACTATTCGTTGGGAGAAGTGGAGGCATAACTATCGATTTATCTGTCAGTTTGGGATTTATCGTCAGTAAAATTGTGAGAATTTAGCTCTCGGTTCTTCCATGAAACTTTTCTTCTGAGTTTTGTGCTTGTCTTAATAATGCTCTTGATCAGCGGTCGCCAAACGTTGGTCCGCGAAAGAATTGTTAACGAACGAGGATTTCTTTGGTAGCGTCAGTCAAATTTCCCTTCTTCCCACTGATGTGAAGTTATTCGCTACTAAAAATTAAGGCTTTATCCGAATGTTACGTTTAACAGAAAAGCCTTTGGCTGCTCCGACAAACTCAATGGAGACGGGTTGGGTCCAGGTAAAAGAAAAAAATGCAAAGCTCCTCGGTCCTCAACAAGTTTATTTTCAAAACACAGACAAGTAAAAGTATACAAATTCAGCAATTATTATTATTCGAAAGGAAAGCTTAATTGAACTGACATCCAACGATACCCTCAAAATTAAATTTAATTCAGGCATAACAAGAGCTCACTTTTGGTATACTGTCAAAAATGAGTATCCAAATATCAAGTAACAAGGCTATGAAAATATTATTGGCATTCACAACAACATATTTGTGCCAAAAAAACATTCTCGGCAGTTGCGGCAATTAAAAAGAAGTACCGTTGTCGACTTGAACTGTAAGCTAGCCTTCGTGTTGCTGTTAAGTACAATGGACCCTAGAATCGTAGAATTTTTATCTAAGAAGCAGCAACATGTTTCACACTGATTGAATATTGAATATTATTCCTTTTATTGTAATTATTAATTAAACTTTAATTAATCATTATCATCATTTGACTTTTCTTTCACAACTTTGGTTGCCATGTTAAATAAAAATTTCATTGAAAATATACAGTGTGTTCATTTGAAAACTTGCCACCTTGAATAACTTTTTAATTAGTACAATTTTTAAAAATCGCTGAAACAACGTCAATTTTGTTTTGAAAGGGAACATTTAATAACCCACTCTAATCTCTTGGGGAACTTTCCCCTCCTCCAAAAAATGGGATAGTGGTCCGTGAGATTAAATATTTTCTGCTTGCTGGTACATGAGGATCAAAATTCAATTCAATTTGATGTTTTTATGATATATCAAAATGACGTGTGTATTATTTTTCTTCTGACGGTTTGTTTTACCATAAATTGTTTAACTTTTGCGTTTGATTTAGTTTTATTATGAATAAATAAAGAACATTCATTTGTATATCGTTTGTCAGAATTAAAGTTGAATGGACATGGCCTGTACGATTTTCGGTCAAGATCTTGGATTTTCGTAAATGTATTTAATTTATGGCCAGATAATTGCTAACCATCTTCGTCCACGACTTCTGAAAGGCCATTTATTTGGTCGTGCAATCCACTATTCTTAGCATCAGGGAATGAATTGATACCAGTGTTTTAGAGCACCACAATTCTTGCTAATTTCTTTTCTTAATATTGCAGTCCATTTCCCCAACTCTGAGGGAATTCTCCTAAAATAAATGCCGCTAATTATATCCAGGGATATAGGATGAGGATGATGATTTGGAAGCGTACATGTCCACATTGGTATCGCATGAATAGTTACATTATCTTAATGAATAAACCTTTCTGGAATAACGCTTTTAAATTTATTTTCTTTCAAGGGTTTGTGATTAATATACGTCTTTCTTATCGAAAACTCTACGGATGACTGTTGTAGACCCTATAGTTACGGTGATTATTAAACCTCAGAGTTAATAAACTATAAATTCGGCAGCTAGTACAATATTCTTGAAAATTTGTCAGATATCCATTATTAATTAAAGAATTAGTAATCTTAGTAACAAATGTAATAATATTTTAATAGTCGTAAATATTAATTCGCAGAAGTTTTATGCTAAGAAAAGTGAATATATTATATACTTATATATTAATTTGGATGAACGATATACAGCTGTATTCAACTTATCAAACATGGACACATCAGTATGTTTACTTATATATTACAGTATACAGGTAACTTCTCCCTTTGTAATTTATTCTGTAAACTTAATTTTTTTTTTTCTGTACATAAAAAGAATATTTTCTAATTAAAATAAATAAGAGCCAAGAATAACAGTAAAAGAATGTTTATCAACAGTATGTTTATTTATTATTTGAAATTTATCTTTAAACTTTCATATTTATCTTCAAGTTGAAATTAAGGTTGGATAATTAGAAAAAAAAATTATCAAAATGATTCCTTTTTAAATTCCTTAAAAGCTTATTAAATTTTATTCTGTTTTTTTATATAGTGTACCCAAATTTATCAATGTTTTTATTTTAAAAAATTCGCCTTTGTTAATTTTAAATGTTCAATCATATGATAAATTAAGTCTCCATCTGGAGCACCTATTCCTCCATTAAATTTTCAAGACGCCCTCGCCTAATAAAATATCGAAAGAAAAATCTTTGGACATCAAATAAATTTTAGGAGCTGATGTTTATTTAGAATTGGACATATATAGTTTTTTGGAAGAATTTCAAAGTGGCATGAGTCTCCTGTTAAGCAACGTTCAATAGCGTGGTCAGTTTAACAATTCAGCTAACTAAATTACGCTAAATATGAATGGTATTTCCATATTGTAGTAACTATGCCGATTTAATTTTAAATAAATACAGTTTTCCTGTAGACAATTGGATTGTTCTATAATTGAACAATATCTTATGAAGTTTGTTGATAAACTAGTTAGTTAGTATGTGCTAGAAAGAAGGATGCGTGTCTCGTGATAATATTTCCATATAGTTGGGTGCTCTATAATTTTATTTGTATTCTCCTTGAAAATAGTAGAAAACTTGAATCAAATACAATATTTCATGATCCTATCAACAACAACTTAAATTTAAGAATAGTTATGGAATTTCCATCAAATTAAAATTACATTAACATTCATATTTATCAAGAAGGGAAGGGAACAGAACAATTTGTCAGTTATTGGAAGATATTCTCTCTGTATAATGTTCCAGTAATAATGAAATAGGTTAGTGTTTGTGTAACTAAAACAGAAGATCACATTGATCAGTAAACAAGGAAAGACTGATAAAGGGAGTGTGATGAGAGAGAGAGAGAGAGGGTGAGAGAGTTATAGCGAAAGAGAGTGAGTGGGACATTTAGAGAGAATGTTCAATGGTAGCAAACAGAGTAATGACAGGCAACTATCGACCAGCACGCTACCTAGCGGCGGTAATTACAAGGTTCGTTATCTGCCATCTACGGACAGACCGAACAACTGGCCCTTCCTCTCTATTTCCTTCACATCTAGAACTCTAGCCAGCTATACTAACTATAAACACAGCCCCCCCAATGGATTTTAGGAGTTCCAAGAACTAACAAAACCTTCTAGCCTCATAGTTTTCTTAAATAGAGTAATGTCTATGTTCTAATAATCGTACACTAGATCTAAACTACTAAAAGTAAGCCATAAAAATTCTATTGATTAAACTATTATTATGTAAATTATTTTCGGTGATGTGAATATAGCAAAGTTTTCTACATATAATTATAAAAATGGGCACAGCTCATAATGGATAGTTTACTCCTACTAAGCATTTAATTGTAACATCCTTATTATAACATTTACTTTAAAAAAAAAAAAAAAAAAATCCAATGACAGTCTAAGTTTTCACTTAAATACTTAATCCAAGGAAGTCCTTCCTAACTTGCAATTTTTTCCAATGCCCTGGAAGAAGATTTTATTTCTATGGTGACTAAATATTTTGTAAACAAAGGCTACTTTCCATTGAATTGAAACTTAATATATTTTAATTAGTGTCTTAACAGAAGAAAATTAAACTTTCCACATCCATTCTGAAATCAGTTTATACATTACTTGGCATGGTTTGGACTGGTCGCTGTTTTAATGAAGTTGTAAGAATCAAATTAATTTTTTTAAAACATTATCTTCTGTTTTTTAAGCTTGGATCAACACCTAATTATGTAGTCAGTGCGTAAATGAAGTTTGTGAACTTATAGTATTTTCTTTTTTTTTCCTCCAGAATTATTTAAGTTGATTTGCTATTCATGAGGAATTGCAAATTTGCTAAGTTGCGAATTAAAAGAAGCTGGTCACTAAGTGTTTTAATTAATTTTGCAGTGAATATTGTAATGAGAAATAAGTTTATTTCTTATTATTTATATATAATTTAATCATACATTTGATTTACCATAGACCTCACGTGTTGGTCTAGTAGCTAGCGCACTCGCCTTTGGTGGAGAATTTAGGGTTCGATTTCCATGAGTGATAGTATGGATTGTAATAGAATTGGATTTCAACCTAAAAATCAATCTTTTTCGCTATTTGTTCGGAGGATATATTTTTGTCACAGAATCTCGTAGCCTATGCAGATGATATTGATCATATAGGAAGGTCTGTTAGTGTTGTTAAGAATGCGTTCACCGCAATAGAAGTTGCTAGTAGGGACTGGTGTTCAATGAGGGTAAACCTGAGTTTTTACTACCGACCGTAACAGTTCTGAACCCCTAAGAGTAGGCAGCTACGTTTTCGAGAATGTCCGGGAATTTACTTACCTGGGATCCCTCGCGACAACAAATTATGAGGTCTCGTGCGAGGTTAACAAACGAATACTATTAGCTAATAAATGTTACTACGGCCTCAGTAAGTACATGAGGAGCAAGGTAAATAACCAGGGCAACTAAATTAAGGCTATATAAAACCCTTGTACGCTCTGTGCAGGTGTATGCCTCGAAGGCGTGGGCTTTTACCATGGCGAATGAACAACGGCTGTTAGCGTTTGAAAGATATTTTTTTATCCAGAATATATGGTCCACTACGCGAAAAAGCGCCTTGGTGACGTAGAACCAACACAGATCTATATGCTTTAACCAAGGATCCCAACATTGTCACGTGGATTAAATTAAATAAACCGGAGAATGAACCAAGAGGAGGATCCCGTATAAGTTGCTAAGTGAAGACCTGGGCCGCAGAAGGGAAGTGGGTAGATAGATCTAAGCTTCGATGGAAAGACCAGGACGCGAAATAATTAGTAGCGCATCCGCAATTGAGTGACAGCTACAAAAAGTAAGAACGACTGGCGGAAGCGTGTTGAGGAGGCCGTGTGTGTGTGTGTGTGTGTGTGTGTGTGTGTGTGTGTGTGTGTGTGTGTGTGTGTGTGTGAGGGTTATATTACTTGATTGTATAAATTCTAATATAATAGAATTATATAAGATATAGATCTATTGCAACCTACTAATTATGAAAACCTGTTCTTAAGACGAAAATATATTTAAATATACAACAAAAATTTGAAGATACAGAAAGCATTTATTATAAAATTTGATTATTTATTTTTCCTTCTTTTAATTTCTGTAAGATTACTTCCACCTTTTTCCTTGTCAAAGTAAATATAAGGTTACGCTATTAGTTGAAAAAAATGTATTGGTTTATTGCATTTAGGGTGCTCTTTTTACTTTGGTTTTCTTTTCACACTCTGTCAACTCCTTGCTAGTAGAATTTGTATTTTTGGAAGCAATAAATAATTTTAAAAAAATCTCTACAACTGCTAGTAATGCGCAGATGATATAGATTTAGAAAGAGGTACTTATTTTGACATATGTCTTCATACGCCTTGAGAGAGTAGCTGCAGCTACAGTTAACATAGAAACAAAATCCAGTATTTGGTCCCAGAGAGACAGCAGAATTTATTTACAAGATTCTTGCCGCCCGAGCACGTTCCTGATAAATTACTCTAAATCTGATGAGCTAAAGAACTTGCGGTTTGAGAAAAGAGCCAAGAGACATTGCGGTAAGAGAAAGCAGACTTTCATATTATTTACAAATCAGTGAAAATCATATTTTTTTGATATGTAATGTCTCTGAAGGAATTAAGGAAGTTTGGATTTTACAAAACAATAAAGAAAATTGTTTTCTCCTGTTTTCTTAATAAATTGTTAAATAATTTTCCTTTTTTTTTTTTTTTCGTTCTGCTTAATTATTAACGATGATTGGATATATTAATTTAAGAAGTTAATTTGTGTTTGTTAAAAAACCTAGAAAATAAAAGTGCCCATACTGTAGTCCAGTTTGCTAATAACGTTCAAATTAAGAGAGTAATTCAGGTTCTCTTTCTCATTATGCTGGTTCTATGTGACGCTGTTTGGTACCTTACTTAATTCTCAGTAGACCTCTTTGGTAATAGCTTGCTACTGGAGTTGGTAGAGGGATTTTCTGGATTACCAGTATGTATCTATATATAACATGATAAATGTATAAAGGGGTTATTTGGTTTAATTAAATCTTCTTCCCTACCCCTCTAGCGGCTCTTGTTTTGCTGTAGTTGGTAGGTGATGCAGTCTGGTGGCTGCTAGTGTTACTAACGAATGAGAAAGGTTGGTCATTTTACCTACCTATTCTGCAGTTATATTTTTTTTCCACCACTCAACTAAAATAGAGGACCCAGGCCAAACTTTAAGAAGTATGTAAATATAAAGCGGTTCCACTTTACCTCCTAGAAAGTAAAGTCCAATAGGACAAGAGTGGCCGTTGTATAAAGGGTGAGTAGTATAGAAGAGAGGAGACGCCACTTCTGGCTGGCGGCTGGCAAGTCTAGTTGGAAGCCCAACCTCATTTACATTATTCATGAATGCTGGCGAATCGTCCTAAGCTTACCAGATGAGCTGTGCTTTTCCCACTAAATAGCCCCAATGGTCGGTCGGCCGTGCACCCGCTCATCCCCACTATATTTCCTCTTTCATTTCTATTTCAAAGAAGAATCCAGAAAAACGTTTCTACTTGCTAGCCTTTAGATTGTTTGCCAAAGAGGTATTTTTTGTTTATTTTCTTATTTTTTTAGATAATGTTTTTATCTGCTGTATATTTTATAACTTTATTTTATTAAATTTGTTTTAATATCACACCATTTTTAGCGGTTAATGGTGAAACTTATTCACGATTTTCTAAAGTATCATTGAAAATATTGTATAATATGTTGAAAATATAAATAATCTTTATATTATTTAATATAATATATTATAAATTAAAAAAAAAATTGCATTTTACTATCATTTTAAATCTGGGTTTTTTAAAGGGTGGGTAAACACAAAGGAACACAGAATTAGGAAGACGATTTATGTGTCCATTGCTCGTGTTTGAAATAAAAGAAATTTTCATTTCACATTATCCTTCTCACCCTTCTTTTCATTCTTCCTGGGGTGAGGAAGAGTGTATAAAAGTTGTACACCAATTTAAGGGGAAAAACAGATTAAATTTGAACTGTAAACTTCTGAAAGCTAAGCTGTAGTGTTGTGTATAGTTTGACAACTTAGCTGTGGTACCTAAACGGCTATTAAGCTCCGCCCATTGTCAAAGCTTACTAGTAGCAGTGATGTCATTTAACTCCGCCCACAGGTTTCACAAACAAGTTGCCGAGCTATACATCTACCTTGAAAAAGCCCAACCTTCAAGTTTGAGACTTTTAGTATATATGTAAGTTTTCTATTTGAACTTAATTTTTTTTATCACCCACCCGATCCCAGTAAATCACATTTCATTTGACTACTTAGCTTTACTAAAAATGAACTTACAAAAATCACAATGTTGGAAATTTATTTTCATTTCAATTAATCTTACAACTGACCCATTGGTGGGATAGTGGTTTGGGATAAGTTGGTACAGTTAGAAATTGAGATGCAAATTGAGGAAGTAGTGTGACTTATCACAATAGATTTATAGTCACAGCAGTAAATACTCTAAAAACTTGGAAGATAATAATGCTGCAACATTGATTGTCAGAATCATGTTGCTCTGCGCAATAGTTTTGTTATATGTTCATTGTATTATGTACTTGGCAACTAGTATAACTCGGCAACTTAGTTGTGAACCCTGTGGGCGGAGTTAAATAACATGACAGTTACTGAGAAAGATTAGGCTATGGGCGGAGCTTAATAGCCGTTTAGGTACTAGAATTAAGTTGCCGAGCTATACTTCCTTGAATTGATTTATGTGTTTTGTTTTTTCTGGTACAACGACAATTTCAAGAAGGACTAAATATGTAGGCAGTACAAGGATTGTTTTTTTTTTTAATCGCATTTGATTTTGAATTTAGAAAATTGTAAATTACATTGAAATAAAAAAAGAATTATTTCTAAAAGTAATCATTTAATCTTTTTTACTTAAAAGAATCAAACATTTATATTTAATGGAATCTGTTAAACCTGATCAATCTTATTCTGATCGCCAAAGTATATTACTTTTCTATGACTTGGATATTATTAGCTAAGACTAAATTTGAATTAAACAATTGTACAAAGATTAAATATATTGTAATTAGGAAGTAATAAGAGAAATTGGTTGTGCCAATTTTTTTTTGTTTTTGTTTTTGAAGGCAGTGCTCTAAAAATGGTTAATCATGAAAAAGAAGATATTAGCAAAAAATTGATTGCCAGAATCTGGTCCATTATATTATGTCCTTGACAGTTGGTACTGGCATGAATTGATTTACTGTTCTAATTTTTTTCTGATATAGTTACCACATTATGTATCTTTCATTGGTTCGCGTGCATAGTTCTTTTAGTCGTGTGTTCGGGGTGCGACTCGAAATTATATTAACGTGCATCTTTTAGAAAAGTGGTGAGCTTCATTTAGAGGCGGACCAATATAGCGAATGTTAGAAATAAACTGTAATTGGATAGTAATAATAATATTTATCATTGAGGACATAATAATAATAATAATAATAATATTAGAGCATTTAATATTATAACATTTTAGGACTATTATGTGTTTTTTATTAATTCCATATTCAAACAATTTATAAATTTTGTATATTATAAAATGAAAAAGGAGCAATAAATGTTCGCAATAAATCCTTCAAATTAGGATTTAATTATATATATATAAAAAAAATCTGGTGTGAAACACTCACACAACTTTCTCTTACTCCAGTTCTCAAAATTATAATTGACAAATTTTATAGTTTGTGTACCAAATTTAATGAAATTCGTCGAAAACTGAAAAAAATGTTCAGTAAAAGCGCACTTCCGGTTTACTAATTTCCTTGAAACTCAGAATTTTATCTATTTATTTCTAATTAATTTTGTTTGGATGATAGAATTGTATAATCAACTATGATAGCACTTTAGAGAAAAAAATAACCCCACCCCTCCCCAAAAGTGCCCTTAAATGAATTTCCCCAGAGAAATGTTTTAAATAAATGATGAGACCATTGCTGTTTTTATAAGAAAGTATCGAGCCATTTTGAGAAAAAAAAAAAAAAAAATACTAGTGGTAAAGTAAACGCACTTCCGGTTATCCAATTTTTTCAAACTCGGAATTTCAACAACATATTTAATTCTAATCAACATTATTTAGATGTCAGAATTATCTAATAAACTGAAATAGCACTTTAGCTGGAAACCTAACCCTACCCCTCGCCCATAACTGTCCTTAAATGAATTTTCCCAGAGAAATGTTTCAATTAAAAGTTGTAGCTCTTTGTATGCGTAGTTGATATACCAAGTTTGAAGAAAATCGTCGGAGCTGTTTTTGAGAAAATTTCAAAAATGTAAAAAAAGCAACTAGTAAAGCGGTACTTCCGGTTGAGGTACTTTGACAGATAACGTAGGGTCAGATCCCACGATGATACCTAAACGGAATATCAAATTTCAACTTTCTGCGGTTTTTCGGTTTTGAGCTATGCTGTTCACATACATACATACATACACAGACACACACACACACACACACACAGACCATTCGCTAAAAACCACTTTTTTGGACTCAGGGGACCTCAAAACGGATATTTCCGGTGAAAACTCGATATCGAAAATTTGACACGATTACAATACTTCCTCTTTAGAGGAGTAAGAGAAAGTAAAAAAAAAAAAAAAAATACTAACATGACGCATATGGTAATTTTCCTGTTTGAAATTCAATCCATTCATCGAAAAATAAATTAAAAAGTGTGTGTGGGGGGGAGTGGGAGTTAGAGAATTGTTTTTTACTAGTAAGATAAAAGTTTTCAATTCATCATTCAATCATTTATTTTGATTTATATTTGACTTGTGTATGTATCCGGTGTGTATTGAAGCTTTAAAATGCATCTCTTCTGCTTTAAAAAATAAAATAAGTTAAAAAAAAACAAAAAGATAACTTTAAAAGCTATTTTGTCATGTTTATAGTTAACGTCAAACATTGGTGTCGGTTTGAACCTATACAAAAAAATTTAAAATAAAAAACTTGTTTTATATTTTTATTTGTGCAGTTTCCTGTTTGCGGATTATAACGTGCTTGATTTTACATTTTATATAATTTCTATTTCGTAAAATTAATTTCAAATTATTTAATAAGAATGGACGACTATTTTGATATAAATATATGAAACAAACGGTGTGGTGCAATTTTCCCAGCAATCATGGTTGTATGTCGTGCCGACCGGAAGTCTCTCCATTTTCTTTGTGTACGTATGTTTGTCCTTTCTATCTGTTTTTGTGTACTGAGAGAATATGTACTCCTCAGAATTGATCCTCTGGACTTTTTGTAACGTACACTTATGTTTCGTTCTTTACATATAATATATTTTTCGAATCAAATTATATAAACATCATACAAACAGGTAAAAATGTTTACTCTCTGCAAAAATTAAAAAAAAAAAAAACACGCAACAAATAAATGCAAGAAAATTACAGATCCTAGAATACAAAATCTAACGTTAATTATAATAATGAATTTTGATTTGAAAATGGAGAACCTACGTCTAAAGCTTGCTGATGAATATGGAGATGGTAGAGAAACTATCTTTTTATTTTATTTTTTCTTTAAAAAATGTTGTAATTATTATATTTAAAATGTATGTAATAAGCATATTATGTATAATTGTTAGTTCGGATTATCCGTGTTTTTCAATTAACCATGCAATTCCTCCCCAGCACTAGGCCGGATAATCGAGAATATACTGTATTTGCTGGCCAGGGAGGGATCATCATTACCATTTTGTGGTCCTGAACCAACCCTGGCCGTTACAAAGACGTTTCGCGACAAACAGATTAGACTTTGGGAGACGAGAGCTTTGGAGAAACGCTGGGGGGACACGCAGGGGTGCCTCCAAGCTAAAAGATTTATAAAGGCAGGTAAGCAGAGAATTTCGGAGTATCTCCTGTCTCTTAGTATAGGACGGGTTCGAGGACCTTGGTAGGAATAGTGACTGGACACACTTGGGTGTCCAGTCATTTGTTTAACATAGGAAAGACGCGGAGTCCCATTTGTCAGAACTGTGATGACGGAGTTAGGGAAACGGTGTATCACTACTTATGTCAGTGTCCCCGTTTCGCTGGAACTGGGTTTCGTATATTTGGGAGGACACCACTCTCGCAGGATTGTCTAGGCGAGTTGGAGTATAGGGATATCTTGAGATATTGTAGATTAACCGGCAAGTTACCGGGGGAGACTAATTAAGGGGTATCGGGGGGATAAGAGCCATATAGGCTTAGGTCCCGCGCCGTTGGGCACCCGTTTCCGATAATAAAGAATATACTGTATTTAAAATTTTAAACAAACTTCTTTTTTTTTTTCAGTTCTACCAATATAATGGGTCATTAAATTGTGTATTTTTTGAATATTTCTAATTTTATTTAATAATTGTTTTCTTACTATAATCAGATTATCAGCGAATTTAATTATTCTTTTGAGGTATTGTTAAATCTAATATAAATTAGTTGTATGCACCTCACCATGCATATCACCGGATTTTAACACATTTCCAGTTTGGTGCCCTTTTTTCTGTTCGGGAATTATATTGGCAATTTTTCCTTAGTCAAGTCTAACAATTAATTTTAATCGACTCTTTTCTCATTCTTGTTATTCTCACATTTTGGTCTGTAAGAAAATAAAAAATTTCTGCTAATATTTAATTGACCTCTGTTACAAAACAATTTCATAGCGATTTGGCAAAGCCCATCACTTCAAAGGTTAATTGAATTGAATACACTACCAATAAAATTATTATGGTCCTAATAATTATTAGAAGGAAGTATCCGGGAAATTCTGTGAACATTTGTCATTAATTTGATTCTTTCAAATCAAAGTCTTTTCAGCTTAGTACAGCAAATTCTGGCCTGTTATTGTACGTTTACGCACAACAATTTCAGAGCTAAAAAATCATTTCAAACTTCGATAAAGTTCCTTAAATAAAAATCTTGGCACAAAGCTTCTTTTGATTATGCTATACAATACTTCTTTTTTTAATATTGCAGATCGAATAATAAACTCTTCTTTCAATCTGCAAGTTCTTGAGCCTATCGACTATTTGGAGTCATTTTTCAGGCTATAGGGGATAGGATAAGGGGAAGGGAATTTTTTAGGCGGGCAAGGATAGTGCCATTAAATTGCTGTCTCTCTCGGATACATATTTGATATTGTTTCTACTCAACTTTAAGGCTAATATCTGCAGCTATTCTCTCAAGACTTAAGAAGATATACTTCAAGTTTAAATAAGCTTTTCTTTCTAAATCTACTCGTATATCATTTTTGCATGAGTGGCAAATTATACAGGCATGTTAAAGATAATTCTATGTATTTCTAAATCAGGACTTCTTTATCAAGTTTAAGATTACTTATGGTGAAGTAAGTTTTTAATCTTAAATGTCACGTCATTTAATTTGAACTTGTCCAAGTTTTCGTTTTTGAGAAAAATTATTCATTTCCAAATTTTTTCAAGAATATTATTTTCTGACATACAAAGCTTTTACCACATTGTATTTTCTGGAAAACATTATATTTTCAGTTGCTACGTTTAATCCAGTATAATTTGATTAACATAACCTGTTGTGGAATACATTGCTATGGAGTATTGTAAATGGAGACAAGAATGTTTAAATGTAGTAGTGTAATCATTCCTTTTTATTTTTTCATTAGGTATATTGAAAAATAAACTGAATGACAGTCAGGATTTCTAAAATCAAATTAAATTGATAAAATTCCATTGCAGGCTGTAGAATTTCCCTGTACCTCAGATTGGTAAACATTTAAGTATATTGGTTCATATTTATTTCAATTTTAATAATAATAAAAGAGAAAACTGGAAACAATATATAAATGTCTGCTGCCGTTTTTAGTTTAAAATCTGCAAAAAAGAATGATTGTACATCCCCAAATGTTTTGGACAAAAAAAAAATAGAAATTCAGAAACCCTCTCATTCGCTCTAATTAGAATAGGAAACAGTTGGATGATAAGGGAAGTCTCACTTCTCTGCGTCCGTTTCCTTTGCCGATAAACCAATATGCTTGTACTAACTACTTCCTTTTGTTGCAGACTCCTATTTCCTCTCACCCTATTTTCAACTTTCACTCTTCCTGTAATTTGGTTCACTTCGTTGGCCCAGTTATATAGCCTACTAGAAATTAGTCTCAAAATTAAACGGGGGGGGAGGAAAAAATATCTAAGAGTAAGAGGGGAAGTTGTTTCATTCATCATCATGTTTTCTGTGTTCATGTAATTTGATCAAATTGTCTCCTTCTTATCAGATTTGTATATTAATATCTGTTTGGTGTTTTCCATCAGAATTTTACTTAATTTATACTATTGCTTTCTTTCTTGGTATATTTGTCGAGAATTTCTTGTTTATTTTAATTTTGTTTAAGGTTTTATTTAATATAAGTAAATAACTTTATTATCTATAATTTTTGTATTTTTTTTTTTTTAATTTGATTCAGGCTTACCTCCTTTCATTGATTAAGTTTCGGATATCAATTTAATTCCTCATTGCTATCGTCAATGAATTTCTGATGTGCAGTGGTGGCATGTAAGATACTTAACTATAAGAAAAAGAAATAAATGCAACATTTAAAAATTACACTTATTATGTACAACTAGCTTTAAACAGTGGATAACCTTGTAACTATCTCAAGTGTTGGTGGTTGTCTATCAGCCATCGGAAGTTGAACATTGAATATTGAAAAGTTTGACCAATATAAGTTGATAATACTCTACCAACCAAGCTCCAAATTTAGACAAAGCACATAAATTTAATTTATTCGTTAAAATATTAGTGACTGAAGAAAATAGGATAAAATATAACATACTCGAGATGATATACATAAAAAAAAAAAAATGTGAGTGCTATCAGTTTTAGAAATGATGCCAATAAACTCATCAGTATCTATTACAAATTAATTACTCACAATAATAGAATATTCCTGCGTCCTTAATGTAAACAAAACAAAAAATTGTATTTCCTATAATAACCCTTCATTCTTCTATATAAGTCACTTACACGTCGCTACATCAATGCATTACACTTACAGAAAAGTATTTTCTTAAAGTATTGTGTTATGAATAAATTTACTGAAGATTGGTCAAGAAAAGAAAAAAAAATCTTCAATAATTCCAACATTTCGACTTAGTTTCCTGGCTTTCAAGGCTTTAATCTAATATACAATACAATGAGGAACAACAATGTATTAACGACATTTTTTTTTTAAAACAATAATAATAAATAACTAATTATTAATAACATATTTACATGTAGATATAGTCTTGCAAAATCTAGAGAAAAGTATTTTTACTATAACATATAAACTTAAAAAAAAAATTTACAGACTGAAAAATATCTCTTGAGGTATTCTTCTTATTTACCAATGGACACAATGTGACAGAAAAGCTCTCATAAAAAATAATTTCGATTTATTAAATAATTAAACTAAATCCCCATGTAGAACCTTCATCACATTATTCACACACTGGTAGCAACTCAGTATTCTAATAATAATAATAACAGTCTCTTCCCTGGTTTGTCAGAAATGATCATATTCATAAAGAATTCGGAATTCCAACAATAAAAGAATTTATCAATACATTTCCCTTAACATTTCTCAAATCCTTTGAAACTTATAAACATAAAAATATTAACAACCTAGGAAAACCTATTAGTAATCGTCGCTTGCGTCCTCGTATTTTTTTTTTTTTTTTTAAATAAAATTAAAATAAATAAAAACAAAACAAAAACTGAAAAAAGAAAGAAAAAAAAAATAATAATAATAATAATAACTACCTCGTCTTATTCAAGACATAATACAGTTGTACACTACTTCTTTTTATCAATCTAAATTCATCACTTATATGGGACAGTCTTAGACTGAACCCTCATAATAAATATCTGTAAATTAATAGCACATATATTACAAACCATGTATAACAAATTTGTTGATCTGGTTTAAACATTCAATCTAAAAAAAAAAAAAATCACACCTCACGATATTTTTTATATATAACAACTAATTTTATAAACAGGTTTTTGGATTTATGGTCGAAATAGGATCAATTCTTGCTGATATTATTATGAATGATTTCATAGAAAAATCCATTCCCAAACTTCCTTTTAAATTGCCTTTTTTTTTTTTTTACAAATACTTAGATGGCTAGTTGTGGTGGTTGGTTCTGCAGAGCTGGAAAGCATCAGAGACATTTTCTGCTTCATTTTGTGGTCATCGACCGGTTTCGGGCGTTCGCCCATCTTCAGGATGTGTTTTTCAGACAGTGTGACAACATAGATTTGTACAGAGCAAGTTCAGTTTATATACTCAGCAGTTTACATACAATTTATATAGTTTACAATACACACATTACAGTTTACATAAATACTGAGTGTGTAAACTGAATTTGCTCTATGCAAGTCTGTGTTGTCACACTGTCTGAAAAACGCACCCTGAAGATGGGCGAACGCCCAAAACCGGTCGGTGACCACAGAATGAAGCAGGCTACCACGGAAAATGTCTCTGATACTTAGATGACTGTTTAATAGCGAGGTTGCTAGAAGAGAACTTCACTAATTTCGTTTATATATATATATATCGTCTGTTGTGAAGTTTAAATTAAACTTCGCAACTCTGTAAAAAGTATCGAAATTGTCATAAACAGAGAAACACGTGTAGTTGACTGGACCGGCTTTGATGAAGAGAGCAAAGATTTTATGGTCATTGAAGAGTTCGATATCGCCTCTCTTCATGATGTTTTGAAAAACAATGTGATATTACCAGATACAGAACATCTGATGTTGGTTGAACATCCGAGAATTGGTCCGTATAACCACAAGTAAAGTCAAGTAAATCACGGAACCAAATTTCTAATGAATTAAAATATGATCAGGTCATTTATCATTTAAGAATATATTAAAAAAAAATAAAAAAATAGAGCAATACTCTTAAATTAAATATTACTCCAAATGCAATGCTCGGTCACTCGGTTCACAGAAATTAATCGTTAGCAATGTTATTAACTTAGCATTTTTATACTAGACCTACAGTCTTTCTAATTCTCTAGGCGTTGAGTCCGCTTATTATTTAATTGGAAATAATGCGACCTACTTATTTTGTGGAATCATTGAGTTTAGAATTGCCATAATGATGTAAAATTATTATTACCATATATACTGTTCTAATTTGATTTACTAAATATTTTCAGTATTTTAAAAATCTTGTAATATTTTCAATTGTAATTATATATATATATATATATATATATATATATATCTGGCAGTTGTGTATTTTACTTGTCCTTCACGTGTACATTAAGTGGTTCCTTAATTGTTGGGAAGTGCTTTTTAGGTCCCCCCAATGAAAAATAATATTTCTTTTCGTAAGTGTTTTATGTTATTAGAAAATAAATTAGTTTTCATATGCCCCGCACCTGCTCTTCTTCCCAACACTATGAGAGCGCTTAGATAAACTGTTCAACATTCTAAATTCTACAGATCTGGACAACATTGTTAGCATTTGTAGTTTGCAAGAATAGCAACTCTTTCCACATTTATGGATGTACGTGTATTCTACTATTTATGTAGTGTTTTTTTTTTTGTAAGTGTATTAGTGTTTGTGTTTTGCGGATGGGCAAAATTCAATGCTTGAGAGCTGGCTGGTGTATGCCAGTTATACCGTGGCTCGGCGGTGGTGGTATAGAATTGCTGTAGTAGGATGCCGACTGGCTGTTATTGCTAGCAATTACCTGTTGTTTTGAGATAAAACAGTACCCTGCATACCTCTCCCCAGTGGCCATCGCTACCAACACCTGCGGACAGAAAATTCAATTTAGAACAGTTGTAAAAGGGTTGGAGAAAACAGCACTTTGAGTGAGTCTTTTTTCTCATCCCCCCTCTCTCTCTATCGCTCTATCTCATCTTTCTTCTTCCTTTTTTTCTGTTTGCCTCTCTTTGTTGTCGCTGCCAACTTTATTTTCATTTCTTTATTATCTTCCGCTGTCCTTAATAACTGTTTTTTTAACTTCATTTTCTTTACCCTAATTGTAAAATTTATACAGTTATTAATTGTAATTGTAATAGTATAGAGCATACCTTTTCTTTCAGATTATAACGTTAATATGTACAACAGCAAGTTTGCAATTTATTAAGCGTTTAATTTGTTTATGATTTCCTGATTTCCACTGAAATCTTTAATGGTTCCAGTTTGATTTATATATTTTTTTTTATTTAACTAATCTGGATTATTTTTATTTATCTTACCCGTAGTAAGAGGAAGTATTACGATCTTGCTGAAATGTGATTGGTGTCATGTGTTGTTGTAGTTTGTAGTGGCTTGAGCAGTTTTATATATAAGGGCTTGTAAGTATGTATGTTTAAGAGAGTGATGTATCTGAAATAAGAAAGTAGTCACCACTGCTAACAATAAATATATTCTATTAAAATAATAACTACAAGTATTTGCAAATAAATAATTAACTTAATTATATGCACTGATTCTAAGAGAGCGAAAAACAAGTGTTCTGCTTCGGTGTCTACAACAAACTATCTTAATAAATGATCTAGAATAAAGACAAATCTCTATTACTGGCATGTGTTTAAGAGAGCGATTCCTGAAGCAAGTGTTCTGGCTTTGAAAGTAGAATGCAGACTGTCTTGAAGGAATGCCCTCTCTAACGGGGGATTTTCTCTTATAAAACAGTTGGCCAAGTGGCATTGTTATTTTCCTAACGGATTCCTGTGCTTTTGTCTCTTTAGCAACAATAGCCTTACATTATAGTACGTGACTCTAAAATACATTATTTTTGCCAAAATTATTTCATTTAAAATATTTTTCAAAACTATTTATTTTTGCATTTCTTCTTGCACTACAGTGCCATTGAGTTTTCATAGGAAATCCAAGTTTTGGGGACCTCTAAACACGAAATACATATTTTTAGCGAATGATCTGTCTGAGTATGTGTGTTTAGTGTGTCTGTGTGTGTGTGTGTGTGTTAACAGAATATCTCAAAAAACGAAATGTTGCAGGAAAAACTCAAACTTAGTATCGTATTGGACACGAAGATTTCTGATAAAATCCATGAACCCGGAGTTGCTGAATCATTTTATTTCTTCAGTATTTTGTGAATTTCTTGAAAGCGGTTCTAACGTTGCTCTTTAAACTTCGTATACTCTTTAGGCATATAAATATCTTTTTATCACTTTTATTTGAAATATTTTCTTGAGAAAATTGATTTTTTTTTAAGGTTCTGTGAGAATAGTAGAGAATAGTTCCTCTAAAACGCCACTTGAGAATATATATGGTTTTACCACCTACGCAATGCAATACACATTAGAAGCATAGATACGTGGAATGCTTGCAACATAAGATACATAGAAAAGTATTATTTTTATTTGTGACATTTTTCTGAAAAAATTAATTTTATAGATAATATTCGCTGGTCTGTCACTTAGTTTAAATTTAAATTAGGCCAAGCTTTTTTTAGTTTTAACATAAAGAATCCCACATAAGGCCGCCTCAGGTTTACAAGCTATACCAAGTTTACAAAGTTGTTGAGGACAGAAATTAGGTTTGATTGAATGAACAAGATATGAAGACACTGTTATAATGTAGTGCAATGACATGGCAAAGTCATTGACATCGGCAAAGTACACCAAAGAAATAATTTACAACTAGTGGTTCCAGCAAGCCGCTATCTTAACAAAGGGTGAAAACAGTGACACTGTTGGCCGCCGACAGCCGCGGTCAACCAAACAAACAACAAAGCCTTTTCATCAATTCTCACATCAAAAGGCAGGCACCGCGATAAGTATGGCCACTAAATAAGGTCAGAAAACTACGAAGGTCGCACAAGGCCGCACACTAAGACAGATGTCTTGGTGTGAGTGTGAACAACAGTATATATAAACTCTATGATATACGACGAAAGGATGATTATACCATCTACAACCATACGAGCACGTCTGTATACACGAGCGGCAGTTTACGCGTCTATACACAGTTATATTCGAACTTATCATTCTCGTAGTTGTGCACTTTAGTTCGTTATTTTAACCATTCTAAATTATCAGCTATTTATCTTCTATTTATTATAAAGTATTTTATTATAGTTATTAGTTACCATTTATCACGTTTAAATTATTGTGAAAATACAGTTTATTTTTATATAAAAAAACCGTTTAATAATTCGAGCACTAACTTCCAAATCTCTCAAACTAACTTCCGCCCTCTTCAAGACATCTGCTACTCCAGGAATCACACATCAAATGATTCCATTACATCTAATATCTGATTCCATTACAGTAGCTATAAGTTTACACTAACTGCACTGGACTTTATAATGAAATTGATTGAATAAAAGGTGGGGAGTAGAGATATGACACGATGCGATGTATGGTTGAATCTGATAGATAGATCTAGATAGATTCCCACTGGCTTATATACACAGGTTCTCCCACTCTAGCCTGCTTAAGTCAGAGAGTACCAGAGAGGGCCTATCTTCTCTCTGCTTGCTATTACACAAGCTATTGTAACGTTGGAAATTTAAAGAAAATTTCTTGATTAAATTGTATTAATTAGAGCAAGAGAAAATCGTGTGAGTGTTTGACATCAATTTATTTTTTTTTTAATTATTTTTATTACTCTCATAAAAAAATTTGGAAATTATTTTCACTAAGCGCTAGTATTGTAATGCCGTAAAAGATTCTAAAGGTTTTTTTTAGGAAATTTAGAATCTAAACTGTTTTAGGTTTATCGAAACTCTTTTTAGATATCCGTCATTGTAGTTGGATTACTGAGGAAAGAAATAGATACGGTGGGGTGGTTTATAGGTTTTAATTCAAGAAATGAGTATATGGATCCGGATCCTAGCTTCAAGTTTATGCCGCAGTAGTAACCTTTGAATTTTAATAGAAGGTTCATCATTTTCCAATGGGATTGCCACCGAAACTAACAATTACAGTTAGCGAGGGAAGAGACTTTGAGTAGGCTGCTAACTCTAATCCCTAAAATAATACAATATTTAAGAAATTTTGTTAATTAGTGGTGTCCATGATAGATTTAGTTACTAAATCTTTCTTTTCATTCAAACAGAGAACAACATATTATATCTGCATAAAAGCATACATACATGCTAAAAACAAAATGAATTCTTTAATTGTCCGCAGTGTTCCTATTTTACAGAGATGTTAAAACAATTTATTTAGTAGATTGTACTGGTTCTTTATACTATGCAATTTTCTCTCTTTTTCTCTTGTATTGTGTAATTAGTTTATTATTTTTCTACTACACTTTGTTCATAATTTTTTTCTCATATTTTTTTTCTTTTCTTATGCGGCTATTTAAATTTTTCATCGCTAAGAAACGGCCTTAAACAATTGATTTAGTCAATGACTGAGATCACTAATTGAAGTTACCATAAATCCTGAAACTGTGTAATGTTGCTTATAAAATAAATAATGTTAAGTTCAAACGATGGCCAATAAAGGGTTAAATTTATCAATTGCGATTCTGGTCTTTATTAATGTTTTGGACGTCGATTATTTTTTTTTTTAATGGAGTTCATGTTGTTTTTATTTCCTTATAATTTCGTATCTACTTCCTACCATTTTGCAAAAAAAAAAAATCTGGTGTGAAACACTCACACAACTTTCTCTTACTCCAGTACTCAAAATTATAATTGACAAATTTTATAGTTAGTGTACCAAATTTAATGAAATTCGTCGAAAAGTGAAAACACTGTCCAGTAAAACTGTCCGGTTTACTAATTTCCTTGAAACTCGGAATTTGGGTCATATATTAATTTCTAGTTATTTCAATTTGGATGACAGAATTGTATAATCAACTGTGATAGCATTTTAAAGAAAAACATAACCCCCCTCCCCCAAAAGTCCCCTTAAATGAATTTATCAGGGGAAAAGTTTCAAATAAAAGTTGTAGCTCTTTATATGTATAGTTAACAACGCTGGTTTAAAGAAAATCGTTGGAGCCATTTTCGAGAAAATACCAGAAAACTGAAAATTATATTTCAGTAAAAACGCACTTCCGGTTATCTATTTTTTTTCAAACTCGGAATTTCAACAACATATTTAATTCTAATTAACATTATTTAGATGACAGAATTGTCTAATATACTGAAACAGCAGTTAAGATGAAAACCTAACCCCACCCCTCCCCCAGAAGTGCCCTTAAATGAATTTTCCTGGAGAAATGTTTCAAATAAAAGTTGTAGCTCTTTGTATGTGTAGTTGATATAGCAAGTTTAAAGAAAATCTTCGGAGCCATTTTTGAGAAAATTGCAAAAACGTAAAAAAAACAACTAGTAAAGTGGTACTTCCGGTTGAGGAATATTGACACATAACGCACCGTCAGATCCCATGGTGATACCTAAACGTAATATCAAGTTTGAACTTTCTACGATTTTTCGTTTTTGAGCTATGCTGTTCACATACATACACATACACACACACACACACACACACAGTTTGCTAAAAACCACTTTTTTGGACTCAGGGACCTCAAAACGGATATTTCCGGTGAAAACTCGATATCGAAAATTTGACACGATTTACAATACTTCCTCTTACTAGGAGTAAGAGAAAGTAAAAAGGACAAAATCAAAAGCTTTACAATAAATTTTTTAAAATGAAAGAAAAAAAGACGTGAAAAATAATCATATAATAAAATTAAATCCAATAAAATTATATTCCGACCATTATTATATACAATGTAATAAATATTTTTCGTGATTCAGCATTATTATCCTAGCTGTATAATATTGTCATTAAATTAATAAGGACAAATGGTTCTCCATCATCTTCTCTGTCTCTCACTCACACTTTTGCACACTCTCTCTCTGACTCATCCACTTAAGAAAATTGCAATTTTCTTATTTAAAAATTAAAAGTTCCTTGGCATTAATGAAAATTGTCATCATTCTTAAAATATACATATATATACATTTTTTTTGTTTCCTCACTATTTCTATATATATATATTCCCTGGGGAAATTTACTGTAAACATTTTAAATTTATCCGTTATTAAAAGCAAAAGTTGGTTGATGTCCTTGGCACAAACTTTGTTCAATAATACTCAACTATGTTTTTTGGAAGATGTGTGTGTTTTATATATATATATTTTTTTTTTTTAGCGCATCGACAGCTGTGGTCATTAGCGCCTCTCAATATTTTTTTTTTCCTTCTCTTACTTGTCACCGCAGTCTGGGATGGCACCTAGTTTCTTTACCTTATGCCATCCAAGTCACTACCTTGCCAGCAAGGTATGATGGAGCCTTCGGTGTAGAACAAGGTTCCACACATCCCCTCTTGGCTATCGATCCAGTCGACGAGGAGGAGTGTGAATACTTGGTTGTGCCAACCCTTTATTTATCAAATTATTTTGGGCACTTGCGCATAAATATTCCTTCGCTTCTAGAATTAAATTGTATTGAATTTTATATCTGGACTCTTGTTTACAATATACTACTTTTTATATATATATATACATCATCAGTGGTGGACTCAACTCGTTCATTTTTCATTTTTCCGGTGTTCGAAACGTCGAATAAACTTTTAAACAAAAATAGTTTTTTCTTTAGCCTCAGCCAACTAATATTATGCTTGTTTGATTAACAATGGCCAAACATAACTTTTTGTTCACTTTCTGTGATCCCCATAATTGTAAGACAAAGAAAACAACTAATTGAAATTCTTATAAATGTTTTATTAATTTTACTATATTTCATTGTAAATTCATTTTATAATTTATACAATGAAAGTTTATAGCAATAATAATTAGATAAAAAAAGAAAAATTAAATGAAATGATAATAAATAAATTACTGTGAAAACTGAAAGCTGGTTGGAATTTAAATAATTATATTGCTAATTGGGAGTTTAGTAAAGCTTTCTTTTTAATTCAATTATCTTTGGAGACAACTTATTTTAATTTTTGCATTATTAAATTAATAACTTTAACATTTCTTATTCATAACGATTTATTTAATTTTTAATACTTCAAAAATTGTCCCATGATTCTTCAGTTTTAAACATGATTTTGTTTTATTCATGCCCTTCACATTATTTGTTAATAATAAGAAAAAATTAACTTGGATTTTTATTATTATTATTATTGTTGTTATTTTCGTAATTAGTGTCTTTGTTAAACAACTTGATTGTCGTATCTGGCGGTAAGGAGGTTAGTTATCCGTTCGATGAATCTAAGTTTTGTTGGATATTTAGTTTAAATCTAATGTAACAAAGTATGTTTTTTCTTGTTTTTTTTTTGTTTTTTTAAATTATGGCAGTTTAAATTTGACGGAGAGCAAGAGGATGCAATATTAAGCCGGGAATTTAGAATACAAAAGAGAGCAGAGAAATGCCCTTTAGTTTCGCAATGGAGTTAACACAACCTTATATTTGGTTGGTACTACTGTACTATTTTCCTAGATTGTGAAGATGTATATTTTCTGAACATGTGGAATATATTGATCAGATGCTGCTTTTTGTAATAAAATTTATTTAGTATTTTTTTACCTCAACATAAATGGTCATGTTCTTGAGGATATGATTATATGCACAATTTCTATTATCTAAACCTATGAGTGACTTTTGTTGCAAAAGATCTATTTAAGTTATTGCTAATTTGTTGGAATAGATAGACCTTTTTTTAATAAAGCCAATTACAAAACCTTGAGAGGATTTTGTCAAGTAAAGCTATGCCTATTTTTTCAGGCGTGCCTAATGTGGGTGGGAGCACCTACATTATTAAGTTTTTTTAACGAATATAAAATTTATCAGTTATAGGCAGAACTCGAACTGGGGACCTCACAGTTACAAGTCCATGCTCATAACCACTACACTAACACACCCGCCCATTGAGAGAATTTTATTATTTTTTATCCGAAAAGTGGCACACTTCATGGTATAATAAAACCCCTCCAGATTCACATAGCTACCTCAAAGAAAATGGAAAGGAGACCTTGGATTTACTAGAAATATCAGTATGTGATCCGCTAACAACACTGCTTTCTGAGTAATATACTCGTAGATAATTTCTAAAAGTCTAAAAGAAGCAGGTTGAAGACTCAGCCACCAGAAATTTGGACTCTTATAAATCATCTCTCACGATGAAGATAAAATGGTAAAATCCAAAACGTCGGAAAAAATCTTCTTCTTCTATAATTTGCTCAATGCTAAATTTCAGTACTCTATAAAAAAAATGTGAACTTAATAATATTGTTTCCATTGTATAGGGGGGAGTGACATAGTCGCTCTGGCCAAGTTGTTTTTTTTTTCAGTCGCATAGATTGATTATATTTCAATCTGCCGCAACCTGACCATAGTTTTATAACACTGCATATTATCAGACATCATATCTTGGGAATAATTCCGAACTATTCCTAGGAACTTACCTGATTTACTTAATCTGCACAAAAGTCTTTAGTATAAAGTTATAAATCTACAGTTCACCTTGTATGGTTAAATAGTAATATCCAGGACTTATTGAAATGGATTTAATGACATTTATCCTGTTTCCAAGAGTGATCACCCCTTAGATAAGAACTAAGATGATTGTCGAACAACAAGACTTCTGTGGATTAGATGATGGTTGGTTCTGCAGAACTGGAAAGCATCAGAGATATTTTCCGTGGTAGCCTGCTTCATTTTGTGGTCGTCGGCCGGTTTCAAGCGTTCGCCCATCTTCAGGATGCATTTGTCAGACAGTGTGATATCACAGGCTTGCACAGAGCAAATTCAATTTATACACTCTCTGATATATATATGGTATACACTCTCTGATATATGGTATACACTCTCTGATACATATGGTGTTTTACCTTCTTAGCATACTTCTTATTGTTAGTTAAAGAGTGGTTTCTGATTCCCGTTAATCGTCAAAATATGGACAATACTTTTACGATGGATGAAATCCGAAAACTCTCAAAAAACCAACACTAAGAACCATGCTAAGACGGATAAAACCCCGTGATGTTATCCATCATTGCGGACGACAATATGTTTAAGATTCAAGTTCAGGTGCTAAAAAGATATTAAATGTGCCTGTAACTTTGTTGTATATTTAATTATTGTAAATCTAAGGAAGACTATTGTTAGTTATAATTTCGGCTCTTTGTATTTTTTTTTTTTTTTTTGAATTTTAAATTCCAGTTCCTTTAAATTATAATAGTATGCACATGTAAATTCATATGAGAAATTTCATATCTGTTTAGTTTTGCAATGCTCAGTTCAAAAGACAAATAGCGGTTTGTCTTTCAAAATAAATTAAACCTTGTTAAATTTAACTTTTTCTCAACCAAATAAAGCATCTTTTCGGTCTAATTAACCCTTTGTTTCTTTCACATTAAGTCTTTTTTCAATCATATTTAATCTTTATCAACTTACCTTTGATTTAATTTGATGATAAAAAGATTTAAACTCAATCAAGTTGAGAAAAATTTAATTCCATTAAGAAATAAATAAAATAAAAACGTTTAATTTAGTTGATAGATGCTATTTAAAAGTGTAGTCCACAAATTTTGTTGACTGGGTTCATCTTAGAATTGTTAGGAAGCAAAATGTTCTAATGTGCGCGTAATGCCTTGTTTCTGACAGCACTAATATTTTGTAGTAACAACAAGAGCAGCTGGCAATATTCACTATTGCTCACCCTCCTCCATCCCGGTGGTATACACACATTTTGCCGCACAAAAACGGTTCACCGCACCTTACTCATTCTAGGAAAAGCCCCTAAATATCCTCTTCCTTAGCCAGTGTACTTACTATATATACATACTGTTCGATATCCCTCTCTTATCTACCAGACATTCTCTCGTCTGTTTTAAACTTTTACTTGCGGCAGAGCCAAAGTTGAAACAGGCCTGTTTCCTCCACACTTATTCTATCTGTAGGTACTTCCCTTGCTCAATTTTGCTTCTTCATTCTTCCCACTTTACTGTTCAACGCGTATAAAAACCTTTATTCTACCCTGATTGCTCATTAGTGGCCCGCATAGCTCAAGAGGGTTCCTTTTAATTAGATACCAAAACACACACACACACCACAAGCTTCTCAGGTTAGATCCATAAATCGGCCGTTCTTACCATAACTTTTTTTATTTTACCATTCTTTATTCCATTCTGCTTGCGTCTTCTGCTTCCGTTTTTTAAAGAATTTCCTGCTAAGTTGTTCTAAAAATAGTTTTTCATCTGCTTTCATCTCTTTCTTTAAAATAAACCCAAAATTCAAGATTTGGAATTCTCTTCCTTTTATTAATCATTCTTTAAATTTCCCAACTTAAAACCTTTTTTTAAAAAAAAAAACATTATTATTTTTTTCTTAGTCCGTTTCTTTTATTAAGAAGTGATTTAGATTATTTCGTCCTCACGCGTTGGTCTAGTGGCTAGCGCGCTCGCCTTTCGTGCGAGAATTCATGGTTCGATTCCCGTGAGGGCAAAGTCGGTGTTGACCCAGCATCGTGACAAAAAGTGGGAAGCTACAGTAAGTAGCGCCCTAGGTAGCAGAGGCCGAAACAAAAACGGCGTGGGAACTGCGGCGTACTTACCACACGTCCCTCTGTTCAAATCGCCGTCTGGCAAGCCTTGGCCCTTCAATGGGCTGGCTGTTGCGCCATAGGTTTTTTTTTTTTTTTTTAGATTATTTTCCATATTAGAAAATTTACACATATAATATACGGTTGTTTAGTTTATTTTTTAGGAAGACCTAAATGAAATGCAAATAGATGAAGATTCGTTTGTTTATCGCAGTAAACACAAGAAATAGGCTGTAATCATGCAGAATCTGTAAAGGAATTCCTGTTTGTAAGTAATAATTAGGATCACTCTTGAAAGTAACCTGTTTATTTTTTTCCCTACAAATTTCAACTCCCAAAATTTAATCTTTTTTGGTAAAAATCCATTGGTATTTACGTTCTTAAATTTTTATATAAGCTAATAAATGATTAGTAAATCACCATTTAATTTAAAAAAATTACAATAAATAAATAAATAAATAAACTAGATGTCTTCAGCATGGTCTTCATTATAAATTTATTTCTGTCATAACGTCATTCGTATTTGATGAATGAATTTCGTCAAATATGTCGATAGGGACGTTAGGATCGAGAAAGTGGAGCCGAACTGATTCCAACGAACTCAATAAAGTAAGGTTAAGGAGATAGACTGATTTACATCATTCAGTTTCCCCAATATCATAAGGATGCCAACTCGTTCAAAAGCATACACTGTACTTAGAATAGCTGCTGAGTAAAAACTGCTTCTGCTCTAACGAGGATATTGATGACTTCTATTATATACATGGCACTTTAGATGGTTTAGTAAGTTGGGTTGGTTTAATCCAAATTGGTGATTATGATGATTCGTCGGAATAGTAGGATCCATGTTTAATATAATGACCTTAATATTATTTCCGGGAATCACAGATATTATTATTATTTTATCCTTTTATAATGCTTATTCTTTTCAAGAATTAAATAAGTATATATATGTATATATCGTTTTCAGCTTTTGACGTTAATTTTGTTACATTTTTCTCTTCAAAATAGGCTTTCCAAATTTTTGAAATTTAACATTATTTTTACGTTAGTTGTCCTTGAAATAATTGTTGGCCGCGGCTTGTCTTGAAAGATATTGAAAAGTAAGAAAGTTCTGAACGCTCATAATTATTAAATTTGAAGCATCCCCCCTTTTATACTTGATTTTAAGGATGTGATAACACAAAAACAGCCAACCAGACTTCCAACAACTTTATTAACTATTTGGTTTTATACTTGACTAAGGTTTGGATTAGCTATGTTGGATAAATTTAAATAATTTAGACTAAGTTGCACAAAAATCACTATTTGGAATATATAGATTTACAATTTATTTGTTCAAATTTTTAAGCTACCAGAGGCCTTTAATTATGATCAAAATATAAAGGTTGTTTGAAGTTTTTTTTTTCATGAATGTCATAAAATAAAATTATAGTAAAGCAAAATGGCTTTCGTAATAATGAATTTAACAATTACCATAATGTTCTGCAATATGATAAATATAATTAATGTAAACGTTCATAATAATTCTCTTTTGTATATTAATTCTGCATCGTATTAATTTTATATTATATTTATTGTATATGAAATTGTAGATTATATAGTTTTCAATAGGAGTTATATATACATATAAGTTGGTGTTTGTGAAATATATATACGTATAATAGAATACGGTTTGGTTGTACGGTATGAGTATAATAAACACTTTGGTTATGGCACTACTACTAACTTTGCATAATTTGATAAAGGTGGCTGCGGTTAATTGACTGGTTTCATATAAAGAGAATTTTAGAGCGAAGATATTTAAGGTGGGATAGGTAGATGAAGAGATATCTCGGTTATTGTGCGTATGTATGTGTGCAAGAGTATTTTAGATGGAGCAGAGTCTTCTCCCCCTAGTAATACCGGGAAGCCTCAGGCATGGCTTCTCTTCCCACTCCTTTTATTAGTGTTGCGGTCGGAGAGTTGGGGAGGTTTTGCTTGTTGGTCGGCCAACTTATGATGGATAACCAGAGTTTTCTTGTTGTCAGTGCTTGCATGCGTTGCTACTACACGTCTGTATGTTCCATATTTTCTTTGTGTTGAGTTAAGTGTGCGTGTTTGTTCCACTAACACCACCCCCTCCTTCCTCGCTTGTTTCACTTCTCCTCGCTCCTCTTCATCTATAGAAGAAAGTTCTATCTCAAACCCACAACTTGACTCTTAGCCTTCTAAGCTGTTCCCCATTATAACTGAGAGTGTCCATGTGGGATCACTATCTCAGTATATCCCTTCTTTCCTTCTCAACAACCTTCTCCTCTTGTTTAGTCTACTGCTCATCTATCTCAATTTGAATTTTCTAAAAAATACTATTTCCTCATTTATTGCAATACACTTTTTTACAGAAATTGACTATAACTTTTACTTAAGATAAATAGTTACTGCTCAATTCGCAGTTCAGGATAGTCTGATAATTAATAATGGCAGTATGATTCTTGTTTTTAGCCAGATTATTGTCCGTGACCTGTAAGACATTTTTTCGCCTCCCTTTTAATTAATATAACAAGAGAAGATAATTTCACCAATGACTATTTACAGATATATTTAATGTTGTTCCTCCTCATTGCATATGTTCAATGTCTCTTCAGTATAGGTGAATATTTCCTACTAGCTGCACAAACATAACACTGCCGGTTAGCGTTGGAATCTTGATTAGTGAACCAGAAATACGGAAGCTTGGAACCCACATTCCAATCAGTCTTATGTTTAGCCAGTCTTGGTCTGGCCGTTGAGCAGTTGTTGAGTTATAATGAAAGCTAACGCACAACCGTCTGCTCCAATTAGTGGAGTACCGGAGTCGCTAAGTCGATAGGACATCATTATTTGTGAAGAGAGATGTGGAATATCTCTTCTCCTTATCAATTTACTCACAATATTACATTTTAAGGTAACTAGTGAGGTGAATTAAGTTTAGAGAAAGTATAGTGGCCGAGCGAAGTGGGATGATGTTGATAATGTAAGCTGGTGTCCATAACTTGATAAGTGGTTTAGGTAGTTAGTTCTCGCTGGTTTGGCTAGTTTGAAGAGAGCTCTCTGGTTTGTAAAACCAAACTTGACAGAGAGCTGAGGGAAGAAAGTTGATTTCTTCTTGGGAGCTTTTGATTTAACTGTTTTGAAAGTTGTGTTTTTAAATACCTCTATAATTAGTAAACTCTTTTGATTGCCACTTGCAAGCTGTTTCCTAACTTCTTCATTGATATTTAGGTTTATTTGATTCTTGATTTAGATTCTTTATTGTTAGTTTTAGGCTGCTTCACAGTTGATTTTAAACACTTAATTGCCGGGCTTAATTACTATATTTTTTTCCTTGATCTTGATGGAATTAGATATAACTCTAAGGGGAAATTTGGTACTTATAAGTTGTAGCCTATTCACCCGTACCGTATCTACTGTAGGGCTGGCAGAGATAGGTTACAACATGGAGTCTCCAGCGCTAGTTGGGATGAATTTCCTGAACAGAGGAATGTTTATTCTTTTACAATAGATTGAATATTAATTGCATATATCGTTGATTTTTTTTTATTAGGTAAAAAGTTCCGTGGCTTGTCGTATTTATTTACTCATTTGTGTAATCATATGGTTATGAACAAATTAACCGAAGTGAAATACTTGTAAGACATTTCAAGAAAACCCTTTTACACAATAATTACTTACAGGTGTTTGCTGAATGTATAACTATCTTCTCCATACTACATTCTCGTATTCTGATAGAGAGATGCATTTAATGATTTAATGTATCTACTGCATTTATTGACAGGAGCGAGTAATTTTGGCAACGGACTGTTTAATAGATATTAGTTAAAAACAATAAAATATAAAAATATAAAAAGAGTGATTAATATTTAAGATTCACCTTATAGAATTGTTTATAAACAGTCTATATTGTGACAAGAATTTGGAAGCGAAGTATACACAACAGAACACTTCCAAATGGACTCCGGACAGTTTCCAGTGGAATAAACATTTGCCTCAAAGTTTACTTCATCTAAATCTTCTCGAATGTTATATGAGACACAATATTCACACATTTAATAAAATTTGTAATACATATTTCTTTTTTATGACTTTTTGAATTATTGTAAAAAGCAAGTATTGCTCTCTTGGTCAAATTTTCACAGAAAATGAGTTTAGACTTTGAAAAAAATTAGTTAACCGCTAATGCGAATAGTATGCGTTTTTTTTTGCGTGTATTTAAGATAACCCAAAACTGAAAAATACTGAAAAAAAAAAAAACAGGGATTACATTCAACTTTCACAGGATATTCTATTCGGAGTTCTCCATCAAAATCCCCTCAAGTTGATGGACTTTCCATTTTCCTAGATGCTTCTTTATTTTCACAACAATATATTAATATTTTTTTTTAATACTCCAACGAATTCGTTATGCAATTATATATCCATTAGTTTTTTACGCGTACAAATAAATAGTAAATTCCAATTTTTATTATTTTAAGAATTGTAGCTGGTGATATTTTTGTAATTTTTCAGAGCTAATATTTACAAACATTTAACTATAGATTTCTTGCTTAAATTAATATCTATGTCGACAACTTAAGTATTTTATATTAACCACTTATTTGATGTTTATTCTTGTAGTAGGCTTTTGCTTATTTATTTCTATTTTATAAAATTACTTGACTTTAGGACATTGTAGTAGTTTTCATGAAGCATGACTATATCACTGACTGAAATGTGACAGGTAAAAGAGAGTAATAAATGTATGGTATGGCAATTACATTGTTAGAATAAATGGTTTGTATGGTAATAGACACCAGAAGGTGAAATGAAGGCTATATATATGTATATATATATATATATATATATATAAAATGAATAGGAGAAAGGGATCTGTATACAGGTATTATTCTATTCTGATGGGAGCGACTTTCATGTGACACACACACACACTGACGCACATACATATCCACTGTAACACCTGGTACCATACTATTCATCATTGTCTTTAAACATTCACACACATACAAATATATATATATATTATATATATATACCCACAATCACATATGCAAAATAATATTTGTAATATTCATTAGTCTTATTTTTATTGTGACTTACAGTTTTTTTTTTTTTTTTTTTTACTTTTGTGACTTATATTATGCTAATATTTGTATGATTAAAAAAACGGGAGTATTTTTTTTTTCCATTTTCTCTTTTGAATAATTGCAGTATAATTGAATGTCACTTCTGGTTTTTAGCCAGATTATTGTCCGTGTCCTGTAAGACATTTTTCCGCCTCACTTTTAATCAATATAACAAGAGAAGATTTAATTTCACCAATGACTATTTTCAGATATATTTAATGTTGTTCCTCCTCATTGCATATGTTCAATGCCTGTTCAGCATACGTGAATATTTCCTACTAGCTGCACAAACATAATACTGTCGGTTATCGTTGGAATCTTGATTAGCGGACCATAATACGGAACCTTGGAACCCATATTCCAATCAATCTTATGTTTAGCCAGTCTTGGTCTGGCCGTTAAGCAGTTGTTGAATTATAATGAAAGCTAACGCAAAAACCGTCTGCTCGAATTAATGGAGTACCGGAGTTGCTAAGTCGACAGGACATCATTATTTGTGAAGAGAGATGTGCAATATCTCTTCTCCTTATCAATTTACTCACAATATTACATTTTAAGGTACGAGTAACTAGTGAGGTGAATTAAGTTTAAAGAAAATATAGTGGCCGAGCGAAGTGGGATGATGTTGATAATGTAAGCTGGTGTCCGTAACTTGATAAGTGGTTTAGGTAGTTACGTAGTTCTCGCTGATTTGGCTAGTTTGAAGAGAGCTCTCTGGTTTGTAAAACCAAGCTTCACAGAGAACTATATGGTATATTTGTGGTTTTTTTGGCGAGAGGAGGTTTCCTATAAATCTAAGGCGTATTACTCAAATAAGATCTAATATAGAAAAGTAATTAAATTAAAATATTTTAAAATAATAGGTGTTCACAAATTAGTCAAAAATTTGTTCTGTCCTGTTTATTTTTTTTTATTTTGGAATCCACAAGTTAATGTCATCTAGAACAATCTGAACCCGCCAGTGTCAGTGAAAATGAAAGTCGGATTGAAATGGAATGGAGAACACATTTCTTCCATTGCCGCAGGGTTATTAGCATTCAAAACTAAATGTCTTCTAATAAATGAAGCCTCTAATTTATGGTGCATTAGTCATTCGGCTGATGCAGTCGTGTCTGAATCTGAAAAATTTTGAGATACTAAACTCCCTGATTCCGATCTGAACAGAATTCAGAGTTTTAAAGAATACTGATTACAATAAACATAAATAGATAATTTTTTTTTCTCCTAAGCGTTTTTTTTAGTTTTTTTTTTTTTATGTATATAAAAGAAGTGTAGTTAGCCTGACAAACTGTCATGGTTCAGGAGAATGTATGTGAGCAATCACTTGGCCACAACAATCTGTCGAATCAAGCCGTCTGTGGTGAAACTTTCTCCATGAGATCGGAATAAGGGATTCACCATACGTTGTGCTTCTTCTAATGAGCCCAAAGATTTTAAGCATTTTATAATGTAATGTTATATTTTTAAGTATGGAAAGGAAAGTACTATTTTATTGAATCCCTTGTATAAGTACCTAATATCACCATTTAATTATTATTATTATTATTATTATTATTATTATTATTATTATTTTTGTATAATATAGAAGTTCTTTTTTCTATGAATTTATTTAAAATTATTAAAGCAATTAAAGCTACTGCAGCTCTAAGATTTTCTCTTCTTAGAAGCCTCTGTAGTCCGGTGATGGTGATGGACAGTGTTGTCTGTAGCTAGAGAACACTGCTCGGAGGCCAGCAATGCACTGAGAAGTTCATAAATTAATTACAAAAAGCACAAAAATTTAATGACATCTTAGCTATAATACTATAAAAGAAGATTAAACTAAAAATTAGAACGCTTCATGGTACAATTTCCAAACTTTTTTCTATTAAGTACCTATAAATAATTGAAGTTAATGATTATTTAAACGTAACCTATTTCTCTGGCCGTATAGCAAAAAGCTAAGACCAGTTAAAATAATAATAATATATAAATGGATATATTTGCAATCAGTTTTACAACAAATGTATTAATTTCGGCACATTTTTGTTTTGTTCAATGAACATATATTTATTGTTTTTCATCGTACTTTGTTTCCATTTATTTCTTCTTTTTTTATACATATTTAATATTTTTACGCACCAATTAATCTGAAACATAAATGAACATTAAAAAAAAAATGTTATATTTTTAGGTTTAAGCATTTCTCTCTGAAGTAAAATATTCGTTAATGGTTCCATTTATTGTGTACACTGATTTGTTACTAAATTATTAATATTTTATTTTATTCAGAGATTATGATTATTTATTTTTATATAGTTCGAAGTGTTTACTAAATTAGTCACATTAGCGGTACTACCTTCGATTTCTGGTCTATAACTTTGAATTTATATGGTTTGTAGTAAAGTTTGTTACTATCAGTCTCGGACCATGACACTTGCTACACATTGATGGTTGGATTTCAATCCTTTTGTATATCGTAACGCCGCAGGCAATCAAATTTAATTGCTAGATCAATATTGAAACCAATGTGCTATCGAAACCTTTTATGACCGCTTTTTTAAGAAAGATACAAGACAGAATTAATTATATTTTGCTGTTTCTCGTGATGACCATGAAAAACACTCTCCATTTCCAGGGCAGCTATCCTCGCTGGGCCCTTAGCTGCTGAAGGCAATGAACTTATTTGATTTGATAGCATCTACTTTGTGTACGCGCATCTACGTGTGTATGCGCTGAGGTAAGCTGCATATCCATAATAAGAAGTATTGTTCTGATCTAATCTAAGTAGAGGTGCGTTACCAATTACCCTTGAAGTAGCTAGAGGAGCTGGCTTCCCAGCTCAAAGAGACAGCCCCTCCAAGCTAGGGAGCAACAGGCCAATCCCCTATTCCCCAGAATCTAAAAAGATTAAAAGAAGACACAGCTATAATGGCGAGGACATAAGACCTTAGACCTTATGACTTATACCTCTACACGTGTAGAGGGGGTTTGACCCCCATGAGTAGAAGGGGGTTTGACTAAATAAGTAAGTAAGTATTCTGATCTAGTAATATTGTTTCTTCATTAAACTTTTTTTGGGAAAGTTTTACCCCCAAATGAGTACAAATTAAAGTAGGAATGTCCTCTTGTGGCAATCCTAGAATTTATCAATGTTATCAGGTTGAAATCACAAAATAAGAGAGTACGATATCCTAACGTTGGACACGTCGGTAGCCTAACTTGAATACTTCGTCCTTGTAAGTGATTAGCTCTTAGCACATTTCCAAGCATTTATCTTCTTCGAAAGAACAAGACTGCGAATAGAAGTATATTGGAAGATGAGTTTGCCTTATATTAACATACTATTGGATATCAGTTATCTCCCTTATGTATTTTAAAGTTTTAGAACTATTTACAGCAAGCAGGGGTACCACTTTAAAAAGAAGCCTGTTAGTCTCGTCCAGTCCGGGTTTAGCAGATTTTTTTTTTTTAAATTTTATGGATATCTCATTACTCTTATCTTCTGAGTAGCCTCTACAAGTCCGCTTAACATGCTTTAGCATGTTTTCATTTAATTATTCCATCGGCCAGAGCTTTGTAAGATTAAACACCTGCTTCTGTCCTTTTCCGAAGTTATACAGAAATCTTGCTCGTCTTCTGAAACAAAGTAGCTGTTTTTTTTTTTGACACTTTTGACCTTTGTTTTTGAATATATTTTCATTCAATATTCTTAGCAACATCGGGTTAAGAAATTTGTTGTAAAAGCTGTAACAGTTTTCCCTACGAAGGATTTGTTCTTGAAAATTGACCGTAAATTAAAAGTTAACAACTATACCTATAGTAGCAAGTGAATAATCAAAATTTTGACGATTATGTCTTGCTAAGTTTGGTAGGAACAAATTTTAGTTCAAACTGTCGTTAATGAATTTCACTTCTCATCCCTCATTATGATCGTTCCACTCCTTTGTATTGCCGTCGAATCTGTCAGTGTTGAAAATCAATTTGTATAGGAAACATTCCGTTTTGCTTTCATTTCCTTTTAAGAACTATTACTTCATAACTTAGCTTCCACATTTTAACGTAGAATACTTAGGTAGTTCTCGAATAGAAAGAGCTTTGTATTTTTTCTGTAAACAAAGACATTATCTCGGATTAGAAATTAGGAATATGTTCATTATCACTCTTTATAATAAATCATTGTTAAGAAAACATCGGATTGTTATTAGAATACAAATTTTTAAATAAATAAATGCTCATTGAAGTTTGCGTCATTTACATTTGCTGTCTTTTTCTTTCTTATCAGTTCAATAGGAAGTCATTTGCCCCTATGAAGTGTATGATTGTATTAAACTTTATAGATAAATGCACATGTTTACTTAAGTACACACTTCCATGCTATAAAGTTAAACTATAATTTACTCATTGGACAACGTCAAACGAAAGTATATATTTACTTATTGAGTTGAATGAGCTAACTGATGACTGGCAATGCAAATATACTCTGAGTGGTTGAGAGTTTAGTATAGTTGATGAAATAGGTGGAAGTAAGTATATGGGCTGGGAATGTTGTAGTAGTAACTTTGCTTTTAAGTAATAAGTCTTGCTTGCTGTGTAGACAGCCGGAAGCCCAGGATGCCTCCCTACACTTCATGCATTCATTACATCTCAGTTTCCCCCCACCCTCTGTGTCTAAGGGAGAGTGGTTCGCCCTGTAGATATGTTTTGCAAGAAGAGTACAGTGTACCGTCGGCAAACAGGTAGTTTCTACTACTGCTGGCTCTAGTTTCAACAATAAACTTGCACTTTCTTGTCCAACTTCACTATATTTAATTTTCTATACTTTCATAATTATCACTCTGCTCACTTTTCAGATTTCCAAGTTTCATCTCATGCATTACTACAACATAATGCTATACACCCATTGCAATGACACTTGCCCCTTCTACAGTGTCATATAATAATTTTCATAATTATCCCAATTAAAATCTTAAACAACTCAACTAAAAGTTTTATGCAATTTATGTTTAATTCTTCAAATAACTTGGTTGTAGTTTATATTAATGTAAATTTAATGGATTATAATTCTGTTTAGTGCAATTCAGAATGGATTTCTTTATTGTAATTTTTTTTTCTTAATTGGTTATAGTCTAGAAAACATCAGCTCTACAATAAGGAACCTTTTTTATACTCCAAAACTTTGATCTGTAAGAATTATTTTATGACACAGTGAGGCAACAAACTGAACAATATTTGAAATTTCAGACAATAGTGATTCAAAACAAAACGAAAAATTAAACAATCGTTTAGCCAATATAATGTAATGTACTTACATATAAAGTCACTTTAAAAAAGTTTCGGAAAGTTAAGAACTTGGCACACCTATCTTCTTGGGTTCATTATTCATGGAAAAAATCTAGCAGAGAAAAAATTAAAAGTTCGGGTTTCCATTTGAAATAATACAGTCAGCACCGGTAAGGGGCACATAGCACTTTGCCGCACATATGTGCGACTTATCATATTCTGAATCTAGGAAAAAAAAAAAAAAATAAGGGGTTTACTACCATTTACAGTTTCTTTCCATCTTCAAAGAGACAGGAGATGAATGGGGTGAGCACTCCCAGTTGGGACACCCTGTATATATAATAATCTTATCACTTTTATTTGACCTACTTATTTATTCTGCAAGCCTAAAAAGTACATACAAGCTTGGGCCTTTCAGGAGATTGTGTTTGTTTATTTAGCTAGGGTGAAGAGCACACATCATTGGTCTTGTGGTTCTCTATGAAGGATTTGTTTGTTTGCGGGTTCAGTCTACGGGAAGAGAAAGCAAAGCTTTCAAGCGTCATGCGGGAGTTGCTTTTTAGACATCTAAATCTCTAAGAAGTGGAGATTATTACAGTCTGGTAGTGTATATATTTGTATTGTATATTTTCAATGAGCCGCAATGGCCTATTTCCGGTGCAGGGTCATGGACATTGGGTAGAAAAACACTGGGTAGAAAAACTCTTTAATGTATAAGACCTTCCCTAAGACTGCATTTTAAAATAACACACTTTTCTCATCCTTTCTTTAGCCCCAAAATTTCTCATATAAATGAATATATTAATTTCAGTATGATGTGACGTCAATGAAAACACTGTATATTGTTAGTGGGATCTAATAATGTATTTACCCTTCATCAGTCATAATAAACAAAACATAACAAATCAATTGATCTTGTTCTGTAATGTATGAATGTAATAAACAACATACCTGGATTATTGCCACCAGTCTAACATGTCGAATACTCTACATATTTCCTGTGTCACAATCAATCACACACGACCACAATGTTAAAGCACGCGGCTAATAACTGAGCAACGAGATTTTGTATGTGTGTGTTTACAGAAATGTATAATTTATAGTCCTAATTATTAGATGTTTCTAAAGAGAGCCTGTCTTGATACAGAGTGGTAAATTAATATATTTACTTACTAATGTAGCATTTAGCAATGCGCTCATTTGGGCAGTATATGAACCCTGCATGGGGAATCTGCGTAACAAACTGTGATATGTAATCATAATTTCTTCTTCTCTTTTAGGCATCATTGTATTCAATGACAAATCAATGTGGTTCAGACGAATCTTAATATTTTTCGGTCCAAAGTGGGCCATTTGATGCATTATAGTACTCTCTAGCAAGACTGGTGGTGAACAGGAAATTGTAAGATTCAATTGTGCCTGACGTAAAGTCTAACAGTAAGTATTTATCGCAATAATAAAATCAGTATGCCTAATCGGGATTGCCAGGGGTAAGTTCGAGGATACCCTCTGTGAAATACTACAGAGGGGTCTTGACATCACTAATAGATGGTGCCTTTCTGTGGGGTTGGGTATTAACCCAGCGAAAACCACGGTAGTTCCTTTTACAAGGCGCAGGGCTCTTCCACATCTGAAAAGTATCCAGTTAGCTGGAGTTGATCTAGAGTGGAAGAAGGAGGTCAAATATCTTGGGGTAACTCTGGATAGTAAGCTTCTGTGGAATAGGCATGTTGAAATAACTGCCAGTAAAGCTACTCGCGCTCTCATGGTGTGCAGGAGGGTGGCGGGCAAGTCCTGGGGATGCCCTCCTCGAATTCTTATTTGGATGTACACTATGATGGTGAGACCTATTATCACCTATGGCGCAGTAGCGTGGTACAGCAGAGCAAAGCTCGAGAAGGTCAAGAAGACTCCTGACAAAGTACAGCGCCTTGCGTGCCTATGCACGACGGGAGCTATGAGGACGTGCCCTATAGCCGGGATTGAGGTTATTCTCAATCTCACACCGCTCCTCCACTAGGTGGAGCGAGCGGCGAAGGGAGCCCTCCTCAGAATCTCTAGGGAGGGCAGGGGGGATGTGGGCTGGGGGTTGGGAGGCGAATGCCTCCTTCTGTAGGCTCCCTCCCCTGGGACTTTCCTAGAGATAGCATGACTAAGAAATATAGCTTCGTTAGGAATTTTTCTACGAAGCTAAGTACGAAAGGAGAGTGGAGCGATGGATCCGCCCTGGACAGTATTAGCAAGCATGCCATTAAGTGGTACACAGATGGGTCTAAGACCCTCGAAGGAACCGGGGCAGGGGTGTTTGGGCCTAGAATCAAACACTCAGAACCCATGGGTAAGTTTCCTAGCATCTTCCAGGCGGAAATCTACGCTATTGGAAGGTGCGCTCAGTTGAACCTTGATCGGGGATATCGGAATCAGGAGATTGTTATCCTATCCGACAGTCAGGCGGCCATTAAAGCACTGAGCTCTTACGTACTCAGTTCTAAAATGGTATGGGATTGCCTAGGCAAACTTAATGAACTAGGCAGGAGCAATAAAGTTACCCTGCATTGGGTGCCGGGACATGTCGGCGTGGAAGGTAATGAGGCAGCTGACGCCCTGGCAAAGGAAGGCGCTGTATCTCCTCTTATTGGGCCAGAGCCCTTTTGTGGAGTCAGTGACCAAGTATTTCTAGAAGAAATCAAGAAGGAGGAGGTGGCTAAAAGAGCTCGTCTCTGGAACACCATCCCGGGGGGACTGAGGCAGGCCAAGGTCTGTCTGGGCGGTTATAACCAGGAAAGCTCGAAAGCCTTCATCAGTCTGAGTAAGAATAGGATCCGTATTCTTACGGGATTCCTTACGGGGCATTGCAGACTCAGGGGGCACCTGAGAAAGCTTGGCCTAGTAGGTGACGGCATATGCAGATTCTGTGGAGAGGCGGAGGAAACTCCGATACACCTCCTCACGGACTATGATGCCGTCATTCAAAGAAGATTTAGTAGTCTGGGCTGTTACCAGATAGGGGAGGAAGAAATACCTACCCTAGAACCTTCCAGGATCCTGAGATTTCTCAGGGAGTTAAACCTGGAGAGGGTGCTATAGATGAGCTAGCTCATCTTAGGCACCAGGGGGGGTACAATAGATCAAGAATGGTCGCGGTACAGAACCCTGAGGAAAAAAAAAAATGCCTAATCGGGGAGGGATTAGCTAAGTGGTTAGCGCGTTGGACTCCCACGCGGAGGTCCCGGGTTCGAGTCCAGTGCAACCTTAGATTTTTTCTTCCTAGGAGCCTCTACAGCTCACTGTTCGGTGATGGACAGTGTTGTCTGTAGCGAGAGAACACTGTCTGGAGGCCGGCAGTGCATTGAGAAGGCTCCGGGCGCTAATGACCATAGATGTTGAAGCGCCTTAAATAAAAAATAAATAATAAATAATATGCCTAATCCAGTTCACATTATTTTGTTCGTATAAAGTGACATGGAAATGATTTACAATTTTTTTTTTGTCCCAACATTGTGTCAAAATCCCCTAAGACAATTTGTACTTTTTCTTACTCCTAGTAAAGAAGAAGTATTGCGATCGCGTGAGGTTCGATATCGAGTTATCACAGGAAATACGAAAAAGAGGTTTTTAGAAAACTGTGTGTGTGTTTTTAGTACTTTGTTTACAAATTAATGGAACTGAATTATACTTATTGAATTTTACTATTATGGCAAATAGAATATAAACAGTAAGGAATTTTCACGCAATAACATACATAAAGGTAGAAGAGGTAAAGATGGAATAGCAACGGAGATGTTGAAGCTTTGGGATGAATGTTTGAGCTAATTATGGATATATGTTATATCGAAGAAAGTGGATGCAGGATCAAGGAAATTATGATGTACGAATACTCATTGTCAATAATATGTTTCCTCCTTAAGATAGCGGATAAAACCTGTTGCAAAAATTACAGAAAAATCGTTGTAGTGGTAAAGAGTATGGCCAAACAGTATACTCGAGTGTCTGAATAGATTGTGGTGCTTATCAAATTGCCATGCGCCGAAGTCGGTCTGAGACCAATACATAAGAAGTGCTCTGAATAACATAGATTTATATCACATGTTTGCTGATGTAATGTTTGGGTGTGATGTGTATTTGTAGTAAGTAGCTCGAGCGGTGTTCTAGAAAAAGGGCTTGTATGTTTGTTTGAGATAAGGATAGACGTAATAAGAATAATCAAGAAAGCACCACTGATTATAAAATAAATATATTTTCTAACTGAATTTAAATAGCTTTATATCACAGCGATTAAGTATAATCTTTTTAATTAATCTAGATTAAATGCCAAACTCTTATGTTTTAACTTATATCTGGCACTGATACTAAGAGAGCGATTCCTGAAGTGTTTTGGCTTTGGAAGCAGAATTACGACTTAGTTGATTGAAGGCTGAGTTTAGACTATCTCTTTACTCTTTGAAAGCTAATGTTAGACTCTATTCTTTGGAATTGCTCTCTCTCTCTAGCGGGGGAATTTTCTTTTACAAAAGGTTTCTCCTAACGGGATTTTGTGCCTTTGTTTTTCTATTTGCTATGATCCTAATTTACACTACCTGACACTAAAATACACTCTTTTTGAAGTTAAATTCACAGCAGTAAGATAATTATAAAATATTCTAAATTATTTTTAAAAACTATTATTTTTCGATTTCGTCCTTCCACTACACTGACTTCAAACAAGTCTATGATAGTTTCATAGGGTAAGATATTGAAGATCTTGCAACAGGTCCTAAAATTATTGATTTAATAGGAATGTACCAAAATTAAAGCGCGCTAAAATCAGTGTTATTATAATATATATAGCTTTCTTACATGAATAACTTTTTTATGAATATTTAATTAATTGTTTACCATATGAATGATTGGTTAATACAGTGTAGTGGTCATCAGTGTTCTTCCACTAATGCTAAAAATCTCTTTTTGGAAATTGATATTTGGGACGAGTTTGAGGCAAGAGCGGCCAGAACTGCGGCAGATAAAGGCATTCTCTTTCTCTCTGCTAACATCAAGATTCATTATTAAACACGACTTTGTCTAAAGCCAATTTCACCTCTCTAAGGCTTCAGGGAGATGCTGGCAGAGAAGGGATGCTGTGTCCTAATGAAGATTGTGTGCTCTCCTCTCTTCATCTGCATTGTCATCCCGTCCTTCTTCTCTTCATGCTCTTGCCCCACTACATAACCAACCACTACCACATACACACAAATACCAACTACCACTAATACTGCTTCTTCGTCTTCCTCTAATATAATCTAATATACTCTAACTCCTTCTTCTTCATGCTTGTACTTCCACCCCATCCCATTAAAAATTCTTCCTTCTCAAGCTTCATTGCATCACATTCATTTACTTTCCCTTTTGTTAATTTATTCCCCCCCAAATTTTTCACTTTCAGTTTTAATCATTTATAATGACATATCATACTCTATCCCTATTGTACTATCATACTCTAATAAGTATTAATTGTATTTCATAAAATTATTTCTTAGTATGTTTGCTTGTTTTTGAAATAGAGACCAAATATTTCTCCACCGATTTTTTAAATTTACAGTTTTATTTTTTCCAGTTATTACTAATTAAGTTTATTAAAATATCATCTCTGAAGGAAGATGACAATCTGTTATTTGCGAAACTACAGTTTAATGAAATTCTGATTTTTGATCTCATTCGTAATTTTTGTTAAGCTCACCAGTTATTTGAAATATTACAGACTATCAGAGCTTGAAATGACAAGTTGATAATTTTAGAATTGTAAAAGAAAGAAGTTAAAGAATAGTTTAAGAGATCATTTACTTTTTTTTTATTTAGAAATTTAAATGTGGGCCAGCTCACTTAGAGCTTTACACATAGTGATGAATAATAAAAATAATAAAAATGTCAAAGATCTTGATACAGCCTGGGTTTCAGTCTTCTGGATGGTGTGGGCTCACCTATCTGGCGGTGCAGAAGATACTTTTTGAAGAGTTAAGAAGAAATTGTTTGTTAGTTTTGTCAAGTGTATATGAATGTGTGATATGTTAAGTTCTCTGGTAAACCTAATAGCGCTTAAATTTAATCCGTTATACTTTGTTTTGAAATGTTCGTAATCGTTTTTTAGTGTGTTGCTAGCTATTATCCAAACTGGGCAGGCATATATCAGGAAAGGGCTGTGTAGTGTCTTGTAGAGAAGTACTGTATAGTGCAGGAGTGTTTGAGTGGTGTGTTTCAGTTAATAAGTGATTATAACTTGTTGCAGTTTAGCGTTGTCTTCATGTGAGTCTCGTATCTAGGATTAAGCCAAGATAGCTTATCCCTTGATCTTTTTAATCAAAGTAAAAGAGTAAAAAAATGAAATCATAATAAAATGTTCAACACGTTTCTCTGGAAAATATCTAGTGTTTATTTTGGATGGAGAATCTTGAGGCGTATTATTTGTCCTTGATGAGATGTTTTATTTTGAGTTTCATTATTTGTTTCTATTGATTATATTGATTAAGGTTTGACATTTACTAAAGTTGGCTGTATGATACCTATTGCAATTAATGCATTTGGGTTTTTCCAGCTGACGGTTTGGACAAACAGGAAAGTGATGGTCGCCCGCGCATTTCACACGTACAGTCGACAGTAGTTTTTGGTATGGCCATATTGTTGACAGTTTGTGCACTGTGGGATACGGGTGGTCTTTCTTTTGGGCTTCACATATGATTACTGAGTAATAGAGACGGGTAAGCTGAAATATTGTTCTTCCGTTGTTGTCATTTTTCAGAATTACTGCGCATAGAGGGATTGGTACAGGGAGTTCATATTTTGTTCATTAGCCTAGTAATTGAATTCACTGGTTCAAAATTTCACTGTATTAACTCTTCAAAATTTCTTTATCAGTAACTGAGTATTGTATACCCCTGATTATAACTGATAATTTTTTATCTTCGGGGTTCACAAATATGTAGAGTATTTTGTGCCTGAGTCATGCTAAAATTGTGTGAGTTATCTAAAATTATCTGAATTTTTTTTTATAGTATTTTCAGCTTGTCTTTGCATAATTTGGTTTCAACAGACGTGCCGATTTTTTGTTTTTAATTTCTTCAATAGTAGCTTGGATAATTTTCCATGTTCATTATAAAAATTGGCGGAATTTTCATCTGTTTGTTTGAATTAACCTGTGGTTATTCAGGTTCAATTTCGGATAAATGTGTATATTTATTGTGTGTTGGTATTTTGTGGTCTATTGTAGACATATGTTTTTTGTTTGCGAGAATGTATTGTAGTTTAATCAATCTGCATTTTCATCTTTGTCAGATATAGTTAGCCGTGGAAAATTAGAATTGGAATTTAAGTCCAAAATTTTGGGTGACTATGTAGTTCGGGTTTTTTTTTTGTAAGAGATAGGAGGACTGTACTCACCCTCATCGATCATATTTCCTTGGTCTTCATGTAATACTTGTTGTTGTGCCAATTAAGTTAGTGCTTCTTCCTTTCTTATGCTCATGTTAATTAGTGAATTGGATATTTTCTTTCTTCTCCCTTTTTCCAGGGATTGTTCGTTTGTCAGTTTCCTTGTTTTTCACCTTTGAATACTTCTCAGAAAAGTCCTTACAACTGTTTATTTTATAGAACAAAATACTTGGAGTTTCACTAACCAGGGAACAGATCAGTACTAAATCGTGTTTTTTTTTGTTTTTTTTTTTTAATTAATTGAATCATAGGATAGCACGTATTCTGCAGTATAAGAAGTGATGTAAGAGTAGTGTTTAACTATAAGATAAGTCAGGCAATGAAACAGCTGCTTTGAGTCAGATAAGATTGAGGTGACTGTGGTAAGTTGGTGATAGAGCTGTTTTCCGTTAGTGAACTGAACATTAATAATATAAGACATATTGCAGATCTTGATCGGTTGACGAACGGAAATAGAGAGAGTGAGAACGAGAGATAGGGAGAGAGATGCTCTCATTACTGAGATAAAATATAGAAGAACTCGGAAGCATTTATAGTACCAACACCAGCAATACCAATAGTTGAGCTTAATTAAGATATAAGTCAAGCAGTCCTATTTCAAGGGAGATAAGACTGGGGGACAGTTTTTTATTAATTATATAAGATACAATATAGTTCTAATGAGTAAAATGAATTGCTGAAAGGAGTTCTTTCAGTGTGTTACATACAACCGCTTATCACTGTGATAAGGTAGTGGTGATATCTTATCTATGACATAAAATAGAAGGGAGTCTTCATAGTGTTGTTCTTATCTTTATACTTTTGACCAACATTACGTGTAAGTAAAATTCATCTACTAGCTGAATATATTAAGGCGCCAATCATTGGATTTCTAAATAATAATTTCCAAATAATACATTAAAAAAATTAAGTTAATAGAAAAAACAGTAATTTTCTGTTTTGTTTTTTTTTTTTTTTAAAAATGACAAAAAATTGGGTTTGAAAGAAGTTAAAAAAAATATACTTTTATAGTAGCAATGAAATGAGACTATAAAACGAACCCCAGTATTTGTATAGAATGGCCAACAGGATGTAGCAACAACTGGGAAATGTTTTTTGCTTTGCGTGTGTAAAGATTGTAGGAAAAGCGGGGAATATTCTGTAATGGCTATAACAAGACCCTCCCTCCCCCCCCCAAAAAAAGGAGGAAAAAGAATGTGTAAAAATTATTATTAAAAAATGTTGGAAGAAAGAAGTAGTGGTGAAGGAAAGTGGTACAGTAAGTGTGGATAAAGGATGAGGCACTGGGTATTGTTTTTAATCTTAGTACGGCTGCACTTTATTACATGTTTATATTACTTTAAAGTAAAAAAAAAAAAAAAAAAAAACAACATATATCTCCATTCCCTTCTACTGACTGGAATCTGCTTGTTGGCCAAGCAATAAAACTAAAAACTTTATAGCTTTGAATCTAGTTTTAAATCTCGTACTGACAAAATGTGCCAACTTTTCTTTCTTCTTCTTTTTATATCGAACTAATATAACGAAGTGAATATTAAAGTTTAATATATATATTGTTTGAAGATATTCTCAACCAATATATCATATGTTACAAAATATAGTAGAATATGTGGTTGTTTGTGTTTTGAACGTTGAATTAAAAAGAAATAGGAAAAAAATAAATAAATAAATAAAATAAAATAAAAAGAAACTTTATTACTTTTAAATTATTACTGTATTCTTTCATAAAAATGATATTATTTCTTCATTTCTAGGTATTACATACTCTACTGTTTTTTTGTTTTTTTTTTTTTTATTATGAGAAGATTACTGGAGAATAAAATGGACCACTTGACCTCTTTCCACAATAATGTTAACAATAAAGAAAAAAAAAATTAAACTACATTTTTTTAGTTGTAATGACAACATATATAAAAGTAGGAAAAATATTAAATTAAACCATTGTTACTATAATAAACAACATGATAGTTCTGGTTAAATTTCCTGGATCATTAAATTTACATATTTACATTTATTAATTAAGCAAATCGATAAAATTTGATATTAATTAATTAATTAATTTCCATTCTTCAAAATATTTATCTTCTTTATATCTTTCTATCTTGTAAGCATTTTGAATTGCTCTATTTTAAATAATGGTTTTAACATATTCCCGTTTCAAAGCCACATGTAAACACACTTTTATCTTACTCAACATACACACTTTTTAATTTCTCTTGCTCCTAGTAATATAGGAAGTATTGCGATCATGTCAAAATTTCAAAAATTGAGTTTTGAAATATATGTTTTGAGGTCCCCCGAATAAAAAAAAAAAAAAAAAATATGGTTTTAGCGAATGGTATGTATGTGCGTCTGTGTGCCCGTCTGTCAGTTTCACGATATATATATATATTTAAAATATCCGCCATAGCATGGCAGTATTTTAAAAATACACCTCAGTTAGTGTGAAACTAAGTTACTCTGTGCGAGTCTGTGTTGTCACACTGTCTGAAAAACGCATCCTGAAGATGGGCGAATGCCCGAAACCGGTCGATGACCACAAAATGAAGCAGGCTACCACGGAAAATGTCTCTGATACAAATTTATTAAGTTCGTCTAAGTTCTTAAGAGTGTTTACATCAACGTAATGTTTCTGTTACATATCACACTTGTTTTACTTTGTTGATTTTGTATGTGCAGAAGGTTATCGGGACAAAAAAATTTGTGTTCATGAATTATAAAATAATATAGTAAATAGTCCCCCATGTAATAGGATCTAATGAGAAGATCCAAAGAAGCAGAGAAAGAGAGAGAAAATGACAGGACCACTCTCTCGGACTAGAGTGGGAGAAACTTCATAAATACAGCGACAGGTGATAGATTATACAACACAGTTCATATAACTGAGGTCACTCGCCAGTCACAACGTGTCATTACCCTTTATCACTCTACCATACTCTATCATTTTTAAGTATAAAGTCCAGGCAGTCATTGTCACTTCTTATATTATACAGTGTAAGCCATTTTGTTTGTTCATTCAAACCACACCATTTCTCTCCTTCAAACAACCCCATTATACCGAAATACGATTGCAGTCTCGTGGAGGATGGTGATATCAATCATTTAATTTAGTTGTAACATACATCATATTGTCCTGAAACCTATCTCGCACAAGTTATCTTGTACTACAGCTTATTCTCAGTAATCAACAGTAATCATCAGTTCAACAGTAATACGCCTTGGTCCTGCATTAACGCGTTAATGCGAGGTTCGAGGGAGGAAGTTGCAACTTCAACTTGGCCGTCCACTTCGTTGCAAAGTCACAGACAATTACACGGCCTCTTTTAAACTGTTCTACCTATTTATAAACTTTCCTACGGTTCATACAATTATTCCCGTACACTTTAAACATTCTTTCGGATTTTACTACCTTTGATACTCTCTGCAACAAAAGTCTAACCTCACTGAGCGTTGTTCTTCCGAAGTGCAATGTTCGAACGGATCCGCCATTATTAACTGAACTACATACATGAAGTTATGCTTACCAAATACTCTCGAACAGCTAATGAGTAACTAAGTACAAGGATAACCCAACTTGACGCACTGAAACTATTGTATTGATAAAAGAAACCGTTTCTGAACTACAGCGATTTGTCTCGTACCTTATTGAATGATCCTTATATATATATATAGGTATTAACCATAAAATTGTCTCAGATATGACATGGCTAAAAGACTAAGATTAAGAGCCGCATCGCTCAAGTTACCTTTATTTATCAGAAGGGAAAGAGGGTGCAAGACCCTTATGAATGATTAAAAGAGGCATGTTTTTTTTTTGTTTTTTTTTTAATTTAAGGCGCGTCAACATCTATGGTCATTGGCGCCCGGAGCCTTTTCAGTGCACTGCCGGCCTCCGGACAGTGTTCTCTCGTTACAGGCAACACTCTCCATCACCGGACAGGGGCCCTAGGAAGAAAAAATCTAAGGGCAAGAGGCATGTTAATTTGAAAAGACAGGGCTGGTTTTTTTCCACCAACATGTTGGCAGTTGGAGGCAATTAGAAGCCACATGTTGATAGAATCTGTCTGATATTGTCAATTTGATGTTGATTTTTTCCAGCTCTCAAAAATAAAATAACTGGTTAATGCTGCAAAAACCAACAACGACAACCATATAAACATGTAATAAAGTCCAGCCGTAATAAATAAATAAATAAAATGTTATTAATAAAATATTTTAACAAAACAGTAAAACATTGTTTAAAATAATAAAATTCAAAACCATAAGAAGAGAGTTCCATTTTTACAACCATTAGACCCAGGATGGCCGCCACTCTAATTCAAGCGTATATTAAATCCCACGCCATACATTCCCATGTATACTATAGATAATAAAGTGATTGAAAAAATCTGACAAAAATACGTACGTTACATGTTTACTTTGGCCGAACCTCACAATTTTTTAAAAATTGCTCATTTTTAATACAATCAAACATATATCAAGACATTCTGTCTTTTGTAAGCAATTTTTTTGTATCTTAAAATATTTTTTTAATAAATATTGTAATAACATTAGCAAAATATTTGTTTAAATTTATTGTAATCACTAAAATTATGTATATATATATAGCGCTTGATTTTAGGGATTTTTTTTTCCAGGATTCACTGTTGTTTATGGGATTGGATGTTTCACTTGTCGTTATGGTTGGTTCCGCAGAGCTGAAAAGTATCAAAGATATTTGCTTTTCCGTGATAGCCTGCTTATTTTTTGTGGTCATCGACCGGTTTCGGGCGTTCGCCCATCATTAATGTGGATAACATAGACTGCAGATTATTATTATTATCCAGCCTCGGGTGGGCCATATCCCGGCACCGCAGCCAACAGAGGCTTATTGTGCCACCCCCGATAGTTCCTAGTAGACAAACCAGGCACAATACCTGGATGGCCGCCATCCTGTGTCCTAGAGTTTAAGGGCCTTCACCACCAGGTCGTTTTGAGCTACTATCTCCTCAGGTAGCAAAGTACCAAAGGTTTCATACCTCAATGTGATTATTGCTACGCAATCGAACAACAGGTGGGAGGCCGTTTCCTCCTCTTCCTGACATAGTCTGCACAAGGGTTCTGCTCGAATGAGTCCTACCTTGTACAGATGTTTCCTGAATCTGCCATGACCCGTAAACAGTCCCGTCACCAGAGAAATCTGGCTCCTACTCAGACCAAGGGTCATTCGGGTTCTTCGTTTACACAGTCCTGGCATCATCCTTTTACTGTGTATAGCACCCGGGCTTCTCCTCCAGAGCTCTTCATGCTTACTGCGACCCCACTCTCTAATCGCTGCACGAATTGCTCCGCCAGTTATTCCCAGGACCGGCTCTGGACCAATGAACGGAGTGTTAGCCCCGTTCCTGGCCAGTTGATCAGCTGTCTCATTACCCTCAACCCCTGCATGTCCAGGCACCCACAACAGCTGTACCTTGTTGTGCCTGGAGAGTCTCGACAATGCCTCTCGACATTCCTTCACCAGGGATGAGGTAGTTCTGTGAGCTTCTAAGGCTTTCAGTGCAGCCTGACTGTCCGAGCAAATGCGTATGACCTTGCCCCTTGGGGCTCTACGCAGATTCTCCTCGGCACAGACCTTAATAGCAAACACTTCAGCCTGGAATATAGTGGAATACCTGCCCAACGGCCTCTCAATGAGTACCTCTGGGCTCATTCCGTATACTCCCGCTCCAGTCCCGCACTCCATCCTAGAGCCATCTGTAAACCACAGAGGCCCTGTCCGGTAGTGTAGACTGCAGATAGCAAATTTAGTTGATACACTCAACAATTAACTAAATTTGCTCTGTGCAAGTCTATGTTATCAGCTATTCGACAAAACACATCCTGATGATGGGCGAACTCCCGAAGCGGTCGATGACCACAAAAATAAGCAGGCAATCATGGAAAATATCTCTTGAACAGTGAAATATTCCATCACTAAATTAAAATTTATTTTCTGATTTTTTATTAAAATAAATAATTAGTGTTTTTAGAAAATTCATTTAAAATATGTTAGAAAATGTATATATAGTACTAAAAAGTTGTATTATTTCAATGCTGACAAAATTACTAATGAGCACAAAATTGAGGAAAATCTTCATGTTGGATTTAAATTTTAATATTTAATCTTCTCTCTCTCTCTCTTTCTCTCACCTTCATTTTCTCTCTCTCTCTCTCTCACACACTCTCTCCTTCTCTCTTTAAATATGTACTATTCTAATTAATGATGAATGAAAGGAGTACGTATATGAATAATCCATCTTCCTTTTACCGTAAATTTACTTAATTTTCCTTGGGTAAAGTAAAACTTTCGAAATGTTAAATAAAAAAAACACATAAAAATGTGATGTTTAATATTTTCCTTAAACATTATTTTAATCTAACGAGATAAAAATACAAACAGATCTAAACTAAATTGAATAATATGAACGTCAATATCTTACTTGCTCTAGTTGTGACTAGTATTTTTCTCAAAAATTATTGCAGTTGGAAAAAATATTCAAAAGAAGAATATTTACACATACTTATACGTATATATATATATTACCTGAGCATGGTTGTAACAAAAAAATGTTTTTTTTTTTTTTAATTGTAATCTTTCGATATATAAACCTTAATATTATTATTAAATTACTAATTGGGGAAAGAAAAAATTTTCAATTTTTAATAGTTTATAAAATAATAATGCGATAAAATCATTGTAAAATAGGAATATGACTTTTGCTGTATTAAGTTTGCCCTTAAACTTATATAGATGGCCGAACTGTAAAAAACACATTAAAAATGGTACTTAGAGGTAAGCCACCCCCCCCCGAATGAATTGTCAAAGATCTACATAAATTTATGGCGTTTTAAAATGGTCTGAGAGATTACTAAAATTTATTGTAAAAAAAAGTATTCAAGTTATCGTGAAAAAAGTTAAAAAGAGGAACTCAGAGTTTGTTTTTTTTTGGCTGACGGAGGAGGCCTCATCGCTGTAGCTCTCATTTCACCACTAGCAAGACGTTAGTGAAGAAGGGAGTCCCACCGTTGTAGTTCACACTCCCACGCTTGGCGGCGTTAATGTGGTGAACTAGAGAAAATGGCAGCAACGAGTATGGAAATTATTTTGCGTATTGGAATTCCCTAGGTCCCTAGGACTTTCTGCCGTGCAACTTTTACTTGTGGGGCTACATATAAGATAGTAAGTATCTGGTATTTGATCCATCGTAGTATGCATATTTCTTTTGTTCCTGATCGTTTTCGGATTTTCATCTATCTTCAGTAAAAATTTATTAAGATCAGAGTAAATTTATTGTAGAGAGTTTACATCAAATTATTGCTTCTGTTACACTCACACTTGGTGGTTTGTTGGTTGCATATATGTGCGGGAGGTTATAAGGGTTATGTTATTATATGTGTGGTGTTTAATGACAAAATTGAATTATTACATATTATGATTACTCATTAGAAAATAGTGTATAATAAATAGCATGTTTCGAAGGATACTTTATAACTAAATTTTAATATTGGTGTTTAGGTATGCTCAATGTTTTATTAAGTAATTTTTATTGGGGGGGGGGGGATTAATCACTTTTATTAGGGGATTCCACCGCTTCCCCCTGACTTAGCACAGCTTAGAGACCATATCGCCTACGCAGTGACCTAAATAAGGCTTTTGTTGGAGAAGATATGACAACAATGGATTATGGAATTGGTGTGAACCATCCCTTGGTGCACTTATGGAACATTTGTAAGTGCCAAAAATAGTATTTGAGATCCTCTTTTGCTATGAGGCTGGTATCGTCGCGATAACCAACACTTTCATTACGATAAATTTTTGTAACTCCAAAGGCCATTTTGAAACAATCTGTACATAATGTAGAGAGAGAGAGATAGATAATGAGAAATCTTGTATTTCTAGTTTAAAGAAAATCGTTGAAGCGTTTACGAGAAAATCGAGCTAAACTTGAAAAAAAAAAAAAAATTAACAAACTGGACTTCAGGTTGACGGACTGTAACCAAAAACCTTCTGCGGTGATCCAATGATGCTTAAAATTTATTTTAAGTTTGAATTTCCTGTATTGTTACTTTTTTTCGTATTTACATACGAATATGTTGCTACATAGGTAATGCCATTCGCTAAAAAACAGGTATTTAGTACTTAGGGCCACAAAATGTGCATATCCTTCAAAGTCAAAACTTCGAAAATTTTCAGGGTTGCAATCAATACTTCCGTTACCACAGTAAAAAAAAAAAAAATCCGACAAAAAAAGGACATCAATAGTTAACATTATTATATCGACAGCTTATAAATATTTTATTTATTCTCCATCAATCGCCCTCTTTAGTTAATGTAAGTGTTATTATTTAAAACATTATGTAGTTAGGGAAGAATTTTAAAAACAATGATGCATTGGTTTTGATAGTTTTCATGAGAAGTTCTAGGCCTTAATTGATTACGACTATATGAAGTTGTAGTTGGATCCGCAGAGCTGGAAAGCATCAAAGATATTTTCCGTGATAGCCTGCTTCCTTTCGTGGTGAAGTGTTTTGGGTGAGATGTGTGTTGTTTGTTTGTAGTAGTGTAACAAGCGTTATTGTAAAGGGGTTTGTGTATGAATATGTTTAAAGAATTGAGAAGTATGAAGATATAAAGAAGTTACCACTGCTAGCAATAAATATTTTCTCTTAAAATAACAACTACAAGTTAATTGCAATGAATGTTTTTATTTTTACATTGATATTTACAACTGCAAAAATACACTGCAACAAGTAAATGTGTTAAATGGCAATCTTAAATAACAGGAGTGTAGATTGGAGAAGATATCCAGCGATGGCACTCCACTATCTTCAGTTATTCTACAAGGTGGTCACGAGGTCATCTTTTCTTCAGCCGCCTGCGTGGATTGTCGGGTATAGTGTTTGAAGAAAGCTGGTGAATTAAGGGATTAGGATGAGCAGTTGTGGATGAATGGAATTTAAGGAAACGAGTTTTGGCTAGATGGTTAACGAAAGGAATGTTTAGATCAGTATGAAAGTGAGGTTAGCAACATAGTAGGGTGCATTGACAATTTTTCGAAGGATTTTTGATTGAAATGTCTGGATACAACGGGAATTGGAACGCTTGGTTGTTCCCCATATTTCTAAGCCATATGACCATATAGTCTCGGTAGAGAAATCTTTTATTTTATAATGTGAGTTTGGATCGTCTGTCTAGTAGTCTTGGAGTTCTCTGAACTGTCTCGTTAGTTCAAGTCGTTTGAGCCTAGTGTGGAGATTCCAAGTCAGTCTTTTGTCTAGCTGGAAACCCAGGTAACGTATGCTATTTACGGGAAAGATTAGAGTATGGTTAATGGGGATCGGTGGGAGGATTTTTGTACCCAGTGTAAATGCGATGTATTTACTTTTTTGTGGGTTAACTTTTATTTTCCATTTTAAAGCCAAGATTCCAGTTGAAGGATATGTTCTTGTAGAGAGCGATAGCCATTCAAGGGTTCAAGGTTTGGAGTAAGAATTGCAGTATCATCTGCGAAGTTATATATTCGGTATTTGGTGTTCTGGGATGTCTGAAGTATATAAGGAGCGGTCCAAGTATGCTGCCTTGAGGAATTCCAGCGAGTATAGGAAGTATTGGAGAAAGGGCGGGGTACCCGAGTAACTTGGAAATATCTGTCGGTTAAGTAGGATTTTAATATTAAATAGTAGGTATTGGGAGAAATCTTCTAAGTTTAAACAGCCTCATGCCATACCCCATCAAATGGATGCAATGAATGTAAAATGCTTATGAATATACAGAATCAATTAGATTGTAGATTGATTGAACTCAAATGGTAAACACTTATAACTGGCGCTGAAGTTAAGAGAGCAACTGCCTAAGACAAATGTTACTGGTTAAAATGCTGTAAGGCAACTGGTCAAAGAATGCCCATCTTGGGAGTTAAATCCCTGCTCTTTAATGTATGATTGCTAGAAAGGTAAAAGACAAAGAGTGGCTAAGTTCTCCAACATCTCTTCTAACAGCTGTCTTGTACCTGGATTTTACCCTTTTGCCAGCCAACTTGCATTTCACCTTATAAAGTTGAATTTATTTAAATTTGTTTAAAATATAAAATCTATTTTAATTTGCTTCTTCCACTACAGTGGTCATCGACCGGTTTTTGTGTATATGAGTTTTGAGTGTATAAACTAAATTTGCTCTGTGTAAGCTATGTTACCACACTATTTTGACAAAAGTTCCTGATGTTGGACGAACGGCCGATACCGATCGATGGCAACGAAAAGAAGCAGGCGATAATGCTATTAATTCATATAAAAATTAACGTACGTTACTTTTTGCTAAGGAATTATTCGGCGAAGTTCCATGAAAATGGGACTTTTGAAATTATTTTTGGTAGAAATATCTCTTAGTAGCGTCTGGAAGGTATTTATATCATATGAAGGATTAATTGATAATAGTAGTAACATATCTATATAGTTAACAAATACGGTATTTAGTGTTGAATGGAACTAATCAGCTTGCTATATTAACTCCAGTTATATTATATCATATATATGTATTATATTACTGTGTATATATTTGTATACATGGTATTATGTGGCTGTTGATGTGGGAGTGGCGGTTTATGCGAGCCTACAGGTTGGCATTGTATGACCTCTTGCGATCGATACCATACTGCTCTCCTAACGTGACCTTACCATCTTTAACGAATTTACATATCTATATATGTTCAGCTGCCGTCCCTCCTTCTTCTTCATATTGATATTAAAGATATTATTAGAGATAGTCGTTGAAATAGAAAAGTCTAACTTGATCTTACCTAACTAATCTCTAATCTGATAACTAATCAATTTCAATATATGAGATTTTAAATAAACTTAACCCTAAAAGATTGCATTGATATCAACTTTTTATAGGGTTTACATTAAATTTGCGTTGGTTTCATTGTTTACTTTTTACATATATTTAACTGAACACTAGTTGTTAAACTATTCGTTATCAGGAGGTATTTTGCTATTAAAAATGAAAAGATACATTCTCTTAACTATTTGGCGTGTTCAATCACCCTTGCCTTGTTGTATAATAGATTATATGCATTACTCAAGAGTATGGAGGGTCCAAACCACTGCACTATTCAAATTTGCAGTGCTCACTGGATTACCGAATGAAAACCTCTAGCAGACTGAGATTCTCTCAGCTTCCGCCATTGAAAATAGTGCCAAACATTATTAAGATACTTTCCAAAAAAAAGTCTGCAGTGCGTTATGGAAAGTTGATGTGTGTCCCATACTTATCGAAAATTTTATTACATTTCATTGCAACCTTTGTTTTGTATTTAACAAAGCTATAAGATAACTTCTACAAAACGTAAGCAAGAAGTGTTTTGAGAAATCAGACCATTAATAAAAGTGGTGAAAAAAAAATTTTTGGCTAAGCAAATGAGAACGTTACATTTTCAAAGTTGTGCCGAATACTACTGAATAAGGCGGCAAGTACATAAAACTGACAGCTAATCTGAGAGAAAATAGAATTTTTCAGTGCATTATGGGTTCTATGTACCCCTTAGTATTTTATTACATTACAAAGTTTAGCTAGAAGTACTAGCACTAACCTGCAAATATAGTCCTTTTAACATGAATAGTTAAGTAAATACAGCAAACGCAAAGAAGGCGATCTTACTAAAAATACCTAGCGCACGCACTGGACCTAAATATGGGGTATATATGGGCCGTAATGAAGTGAACATGTTAAATACTAATCTTTTAGAGTAACCTAATTTATCATAATGTTTTTTTTCTGTTAAATTTACTATTATTTTTTTTTTTTTTGTGGAACATGTTATTTTTTCTTTAGTTTAAAAGGAGCCAAAGTTCGGTAATTTTTAATTCAAATTAAAAGAAGCAGTTTATGTTTTTCTTTGTACAAAACTTAGACCGCCTTAAGTTACAGAAAAGTTGCATGTATACCTTTAACAAGGATTTCAACTGGAGAGCTTGTATTTAATAGTAATTAAGTAAGATACAGCAAATTCATGTCAGTGGTATTAAATTTACTTTATATATCACACAAATATTTTTCCAATACGTTTGATTATTAGGTGATATTCTAACAGTTCAGCCAAAACAAAGTTTCTTAATTTCCAAAGATATAATAAACGTATTTACATTTAATTTTTTCCCCTTTCCTTTTATTGTAGAGAGGAAAACCCAATTTATTGAGCGTTCTTGACTCTACTTTATAATCTATTTCATAAAGTAGCGTGCTACTTCTTTATTGTTTGACTGTAAGCGCCGCTCGTGTGTAAGCTATAACCATGTGCGTGTATTGCTCACTATACTACTTGGTTTAAAGGCACGTCCGGATGTCAGAGTATCCCAAAGTTTCACCTTAACTGAGGATACAGTTAACTCGTTAAACTTTGCACAAACTATCGCCCTTTCCACTATTTACTCTCTGTATATCTCTCTCTCTCTCTCTCTAAAATATATATATACATACATATATGCTTCCTCGCAACCAGGGCGCACCAAACGCGTCCGCTCTCACCTACTACTATAGTTGTTTGAACGCATGCGCCTATCCTACTTCCTGTAACGTCTTAACACATACCTGCTTTTCCATCCTCTTAAGTGCTTTGCCAAAATACTTGCATCACGCTATACAGTTAGTTCATAATTTGCGGCTTTCTAAACTGGGAAAGTCTCTTCCGTATCGTTTTACTTTGTTCCGCTAGACATTTACTATTTCTGTTACGATTTAACAAACTTTGTTGTTAATACTGAGAAAACAGTCAGTATATAACCTATGGTATATATTTCCTCCACACAGAGATTTATATTAAGCGATAAGATAATTCTAATTAAAGGTCGATTTTCCTAATTTATTTGTTACGAAAACTTTGCACAAATAATCCATTTCTAAGAAGAATCTTCATAAGTTTCATAAATGCATCTTGAGAATCGTGAATTCGTTATTTTTAGAAAGAAATAATGTAAATCTAGATAAGTTGAACTAGTAAATATTCTACATTCTATGGACTTCTGATATGGCATGGAATTTGGAGGATAGGATTCATAATTTACAAATATTCTAAAGTAAAGTTTCTCATATTTGAGCAATCTTTTATATTACTTTCTCTTACTGCTGTAAGAGAAAGTATTGTGATCATATCAAATTTTCGAAAATGTGTTTTTACCGGAAATATATGTTTTGAGGTCCCCAGAGTCCGAAAAAATAGTATTTAGAAACTGCTCTGTGTGTGTGTGTGTGTGTGTGTGTGTGTGTGTGTGTGTGTGTGTGTGCAGCATAATAACTCAAGCAAGGAAAATCACAGAAAGCTAAGAATTGATATTTCATTTATATGCTATCAGGGGACTCGACAGGAAACTGTTATTCACAATCGATCTCAATCGGATGTATCTCTTAACTCGGTGAAGTTTCATGACAGTAAATTAAATTGGTCGGAACAAGTTAAGGCACAGCATCAAAAGGCAATTATTTCCTTTTGGAATGTCGAAGAATCGTGGGTAAAAATTGGGAGATTACTCCCAAGATGATGTTTTGGATTTATGGTATGGTCATTAAACCTAGGTTGTTGTATGCGGCTGTGGTGTGGTGGCGTCGCATTGAGATCACACATTCAACATTTGGCTTGCCTGGCGGTGACCGGTGCGATGCGGACCATGTCTACAGCTACAATAGAGACTTTATTAGGACTTCCACCGCTCTTTGTTGAGGTGAAAACTATGGCAATGAAAGCCTGTTATAGAATTAAACAGGCAGCTTTTTGGCAGGGTAAGCGATATTGTCACTCTACCATTCATCACGAGATGCTTTTGAAGATTCCTGTTACAGGTTTTCCCTCTGATAGAATGTTGAAGCCTTTTGTTTTCGAGCATTCTTACAGTGTCAGGTTACCTTCTAGGGAATATTGGTCAAGATTGGGTCCGTCTGACATGATACCTGATAATTACTTCCGGTGTTACACGGACGGTTTCAGAATGGATGGTAGGTCTGGAGCTGTATCTCTTGGTGAATGGACCACGGTCTTCCACACTGAGGTTTATCCTATTCTTTGTTGTGTTTTGGATGAGAGGGTACGTAACACTAACTTAAAAGGTGTTTGTATCTGCTGGGACAGCCAGGCTGCGTTGAAGGCGCTGAGTTCATGTGTCTTCATTTCCAGGTTGGTGTTAGAATGTTCTAAAAGACTGCAAGAGCTTTCTTCTCTGAAGGATGTACTTCTAGTATGGGTGCCAGGTCACATGGGAATTTTTGGAAATGAGGAGGTGGATAGGTTTGCCAAATTAGGCGCCTCTCTTCTTTTCATTGGTCCCAAGCCTGCTGTTGGCGTGTCTTCTGGCACATGTCTGTGTCATCCTTATGGATGAGCTCAGTTGGTTTTCGGCAGTCCAAAATGCTCGTCTGGGGTCCGGACAAGGCCATTAGTGAGACGTTGCTGAGTTTTTCACGGAGCGCTCTCAGGCATCTGGTTGGATCTCTTACTGGACATTGTGGTTTAAGGAGATATCTCTACATAATGGGGCTCATGCCGGATCCATTTTGTAGAGTCTGTGAGACAGAGGAGGAAACATCCATCCATCTTATGACTGATTGCTTGGGTTGTGAGGTAATTAGGTTCAGGACCTTTGGTCGGAATAGGATGTCTGTGGAAGAGCTTAGGCTATTTCCGCTTAAGGTTATTGTCCGATTTATTCGGACTGCGGTAAATCTTAGATGGATTAGATAGATCCGGGTCTGGATTTTTGTTGTAGACCCGGCTTGTTGTTGTTTTTATTGGGATAGCTATATGGGCCCAGTGAGGCTTTGGATAGCATAGGGTTTCCCTCCCCACAGACAAATAATAATAATCTCTTAACTGAATAGATTTTTTTTAGTTTTCTCAAAAACCGTTCCAACGATTACGATTTTCTTTAAACTTGATATATAAATTAATCATCAATCAAGAATATTGCAGGATTCTATTACCAAAAGACGACCTGATCTAGAAGGTTTTTAAACGGTTAAACCAAAATACGCAGCAAAACCCTTCTTCCACTGCAAAGTTGCGTCGGTTGCGGTCTACGTGCTTAGTCCTTTTTTTTCTGTTAATACTAAGAGCAGCAGGAATCACATTTTTTTTTATTTGGACATTTTGGTTGCAGATTATCTTAGCAAATGAAAGGTAAAGACATTTTTAAAGGCCTTGTAACTACATAAACAAAATGTTTGTCAACATTAATATAAATTATATAACCAAAACCAACAGTTAGGATTTTTATCTGATATCAAAGTAAGCTTGTTTTCCTACAAAAAAAAAACTTTGGTTTTATATCTCACACTTCCGAATTCCATTGCCGAAGATTTGTAAGGAGGATTACTTGATTCGAGAGTAAAAATTTGGAGCTACAGTAAATAACGGACCGACCTTAGTTGCTAAAGCTGCAACTACATGGCGATGGGAATTGTGGCATACTTATCATTTTTCTTAAACACTCATCCTAATATAAACTCTCCTCCGTTAGCCCATGGCTTTTATAGATGTTCTTTAGTATATTTTTGTTAATTAATATAATGTGATAGAACAACGGTACCAATTTGTTTAACTCCATAGCTGCAAATTGTTAACTTATTAATCAGTTTAAATATTTAATATGTAGCTTGGAAATGGATCAATACAGGCAGTAGAGTCTACCTCTAATTTTACGTTAAGATTAATTTTAATTAATATTATTACATACTATTTACATTGTATCGATTATTTGTTTATTTTATAATTTAATTAAAGTAATTTTTACATTCATTTGAATTGTCAGGAAGATAATTTTTTTCTTTTTTCATTTCTAAAAGTTTATTTCTATTTTCTTGAAGCAAGAAATAATGTGAAAACTGTTTGTATGTGTATGTATGTGATATTGGTAGCTCTTTCATTTTACAAGACTACACCACAGAGAACAGAAAGAATCTACCACCTGTCATGCTTCCTATTGTTGTCTGAAGCGGTTATGTGTTAGTAGGACCCCGGCTTGATGCTATGTGTTTTCATTCTACCCAGGCCAACTTCCACAACCTCACTTCCCAATATTGCTATACTTCTCAAAATAACCGGTAACTCAATCCCAATCGATTTCCTCTCTCTCTCACCTCAATGTACAAACCAACCCACAATACCATCACTTCAATATCATCATCAAACTTGCTGGACCGCCACTAAGTATTTCTTTTATTACCCTCATTATATATATATATATATAAATGAAGAATACACATAATTCTTTATAAAGTGTTTTATATCTATTATTATTTTAATTATTAACCAGGGTGTGTCATCATTGTGAATTTACCGGAAAATAGCGATTGTTTACTCTTTTCGCTTTAGTAAACTCCTAAAAAATTGAATTATCCTTATTGATAATAAACTGGCGATGAAGTGGATAAAACGGTGCTGTAGGTGCCGCCAATTATGACTTCTCTATCTTGAAGCTCATTTTATGGATGAGCTCGCAAATTGCCAGATTAGGTCTAGATTATTGCTCGCCATCGGACTAAATTAGCTAAATTCCCAACCTAAAAAAGATCACACTGCAGAGGACTGGGAGCTATTCAGCCGTCCTAGGATGATCCTTTTCATTACAGCCTATTATGGAGCCATGACATAATTCACTTATCTTTTTAGATGTGGCGCAATGTAGTTGCGATTATTTTCAAATTATAACTTTTGTACACATTCTAGGAAAGGCGTCGGAAAAATAGAGTTTCTAAGAATATACTTTGCACACATAAATTTCTTTGGAAGGGCGGGCATACCTGAAAAATAGGGTGCGAATATTGGTTCGAGATAAAGTTCTGCTTGGCAGAAAGCAGGAATCGAAGCAGTCCAAGAATCACTGTGAATGTTTGCGGAATCCACGGAAGCTAAAAGAAGGATCTCCTCATTAGAGATTGGGAGGGGCAAGTTTGGTGAAAATAAGCTTCGATGATGGCATGCGAATTTAAGAATCGTCATAATAAAAGATCGAGGGAATTGAAATAGTATTCCAAACCTTGGCTGGACTTGACACAAGTTAGCTATTGGCTAGATCTAAACTAATTGGTTAGCAAACTAAGATAACATCACAAGAGACAATAGGAGAAAAAATTTAATGAGGCTTCTGCATAAATCAAGCCAATTCGGTCAGTCAAAATTGATCAGGTAAAAATTTAACTCTAGGAAGTCAAATTAGGATACTAATTAATTCTGTAGTAGAAATTTTGTTGGATAAAAGTGTTAGAGTATTGAATAACACTGACGATACACTGGTGTATATTAAAGCAAAGGAAACTGCAAGGACTTTATAGTTGAAGAGAAAGAGTAGCGTATGTGCTAATCGAGCGGAATGGGATGACAGACTAAGCTGGTAGATGGTTATCTTGTTGAAGTTGGCAGACCACTATATCCTTAGAAGCAAACTCCCTCTCTTTTATGGTGGTCGAGCCTATCCCTAAATTCCTTTTCTTTGGTCCTACTAGGGATAAATAGCCGGATCTTGATTTTCCTAGATGTAATGTTAACAGCAGTTTGCTGGTAGCAGGCACTGCTACGCCTCCTTGTGACATCTTTGGTGATATATTGGTGGATATTTCTACATGTGTGAGTTTAACACATGGACTTCCGTGAGTTCTTCACAATTCTGAATTAACAGCTAGCGTCATCTAAATTGGCTTTGATTTCGGAAAAAAATGTGGCTGGTCCGCTATTTTATATGACGAAATGATTTATTCTTTTTTGTCTAATTCTAGAATTCTTAGTGTTTGACATATTTCCGTTTCTTATTATTTCTGTCATGAGTTATAATAAAAAGAATTGAGGAAATTTTGTCTGCTGTCCTTTAATATTAATGCGAGAACGTTATGCACCAAGGTTCAATAGAATTAAGATGAGTACTTGGATCGAGCGACAAACCCAGTACCAGTGAGGAGGAAGCTAGAAAGGAAATTAATGTTCGGATTTTCTTTTATCACCTTATGCTATAAGTGATTCTCCCGCTAACCTCATACATCTCACAGCTGATCGTCGTGAAACTTCTCCTAAATAAAACTGAATACTTTTTTTTTTTCATTTCCTTTCCATTTCTGTTCCGAGACTACCTTCAACTTCACCACAATCTTCATTCAACTTTTATTGCCACCTGTATTGTTTTCAATCAACATCTTTTCTGCAGAGCTCTCTTTTTTTCTTTTTTTTCTTTTTTTTCTTTTAGTTTCCGTTTTTCTTTTCCATTTATATCCTCTGCCTTCATTGTTTACTGTACACCATTTCCCATGCTGCAGCCCCACAAGATTACCTTCCTCTATTTTCACACAATGGAAAATATTTTGTACTGAACGTTTTATATGTTTATTTTTATTTCTATTCTAAATCTTATGCAATAATTCTTATGATTTCCTCTTTTCCCTATTCATTCCTCTTAAAATTTTATCTATATATATGTATATATAGAGAGAGCTGATTTACCTCCCAGAATTATTTTGTTTCAAGCTAAATTTAAACAAAAGAAATCGTTTGTTCTTGTTTGTTGCAGCAGTGCTGGAGCTGACAAGCTTAAGCTTGTTGTATGTGAAATATACTTAATTAACAACTTTATGTTAATTTATAGTTAGATATAATAATGAAAATGTTAGCTTTGTAAACGTTTTATATAAAATATTTTCTTTCTCAGAACATTGCTAATTTTTAATTAACAAAAAAAAAAATACATTCCGTTTTATATTGCTTTTTATTAGTTTCCCTTTAAATGGAAATCCTAAGCTCCTCTTCCCTCCCCCCACCAAAAAAAAAAAAAGATGTTTATTGGTTAGTTACTTCATGAAATTTTTTTTAATTGTTTATTTGTAATAGGAACAATTTAAGGAGGATGATTCAATAATTTAATAAATGATGATTGTTTTGTATATTTGCCTGTTATTCTATTATTGTCATAAACTGAAGTAAAATATAATTAAAAATGCTGCAACATTTTTTTGAAAAGGTTTATGATTTATGCTCAGAGCAGCCTCTTTTTTAGTTCATTATATTTTGTTATACATAGCCCAATTTGATTATTTTAAGGAAGCATGAAACATTCACCCTTTTTTTATTTTATTATTAGAATCAGCGAGAAATACTATATTACCAAAAAGAAAATACTCAGTGGATTGAATAGTGGCGCAATCGTAGAGTTTTTTTGGGGGGGAGGGGAGCGCATCAACTACCAAGGTTATTAGCGTGCTCGCAAAGTACCTTTGGCATTCAATCACACATCTCTATTATACGAGAATCACACAAATAAATACACTCATTCCAATAAATACCTTCATACCAAAATAAACACCATTTACACACATTTTTATACACACCTACCATTATTGGCGTGGAATGCTCTATATTCTTTACACTCCTTATTCTTGCTTTGCTCTTATACCTATATATATACACTCCAAACCAAAACCTTAATATTAAAATAGAGTTCTTCAGCTGAATATAGTATAATATTGGAAAAAAATGCTACAAACACTAGTAGAAATATAATTATTCTAGAGAGGCTTCTCCATTGTTCACTTCAAGAGAAGAAATAGCAAAACTTCAATAAGAATGACATCTTATCATTGAGCCAAACATTTGGAATGAATTAGATATAGAGGGCAATGTGGGCTATTAATTTTCTCCATATTTCTATTATAGAGTTTGCCCATCTGCTGGTAGAGTCTTATTATCGATCAAATTTAATTGTACAAAATGAGTGAAATAAAGTTATGCCCAATTTTTTTTTCTGACAGACTTTAGTTCCAATTCCTGATCAGTTGCCATGGAAACATAATTTATTATGAATTCATTACATTTAACACATAAAAAAAAAAATCCAGGTAAAAATAAAAAATAATGAACAGTATTGCGCAATACCACCTCAGCTTTGGTGTTTTAGAACTCATATTTTAAATATTTTTTTTTTTTTTTTTTTTTTTTTTTTTTTAGCATCTACGTGTGTCAAAAATATTAAAATTAAATTTTTCAGAATTTTAGGATAGCAGCGAGGGGGGTATTTTATTGATTTTCACATAACTCCTTTTGCGTATTGTTTTCCGGTAGCAATATAAATTTTTATGAAAATGCCCAAGCTAGTTTGCGAAAGTACTGGCATGACTGATGTGGTTCTGTTACAAATAAAAAACTGTTTTAGTTGAATTTTTTTTTAAGCGCGAAACTGTTTTCATAAACAAATCTACAAAATACTCTCTTTCTCCCTTCCCACTAATCAGCAAACCTCATTGCCTATGTTAAACATTCTATCAAGTAGAACCGTATGAAACTTTTCATTAAAGTTAAACCACTCTGTTTTTCACGGCCCTTTTTCTTTATCCATCCTCTTCTCTTCTTTTTTTTATATAAATGCTATTTATCTGTATGCTCACAATAAGTATATATCGGAAAAGTATTATTTATAAAGATACAGAAATTATATAGCATACATCTCAAGCTTTACAACTTAGTTTTCTATAAGGAGTATTTATTAAAATATTGCGAAGATAATATATATATATCTTGTATCATCTATTGGATGTAATTATTAAAGTGTGACATTTTCTTTTATTTTTTTTTTTTAAATTTTCATTCAATAGAAACTCATTTTATTGAAAGCATTAAATAATATTTATAATAAATGTTTTTTTGCTAATAATTCATTTTGTTATATCCGGTATTTTCCGTGTAGAGTATTTTTAAAATTGTAATAGTTCAGGAACTACGTTTATCTTTGCGCCTCATGCGTACAATCTATATTGTATGTTTACTATACTAACTGCTTCATCACAACCAATTTTATCTCACCGCGAGAGCTATTTCTTCAAATTGAAGTTGGCTCATCTTTTCATTCCTTCGGAGTTAGAATCCCCGATAAAGCTGGCCTGGGGCTTTACCAGATTTATTCGTTGTCTACTGCACCTCATGTTAGCTAGCGTACTTCAATAGTTTCACACATGGATTGACTTCATTCAGATGACCCTCTAAACAGCAAACCATACCATTAGTTCATCAGTTCAGCCCCCTAAAGAGGTGTTTTTATTGGCGAAAGAATTTTGCTTTCCTTAAATTTTCCTTTGTTCTATTCTTTAAAGTAATATTGTAGGTTCTGTTAATGTACAGGACCTATATAATATTACTGTATAGGATTGTATGGGAGGAGGGCTGAAGGAAGAAAAGAAACTCTCTTCAGGGAAGAAAGAAATCGAACCTTCCGAAATTGCTGGGAGGACGATAAGCGGGGTCGATGGACTGCCAGGCTGATCAAAGGAGTTCAGGAATGGGTGAAAGATCGTACGGGGAGGTAGACTTCTACCTCTCCCACTTCTGGGGATGGGCATGGGTTTTTCAGGATGAGGAAGTCTGAGGAGGAGGTGTGCCTCTCCTTTTTTGTGTTTTTGTGTGACCGGTGGCAGCATTGAGGAGAAACATAGAGGTGGTGATTGGACAGCAGACCTCAGTCACGCTGGTCTCACCAGCGGGAGGACGATTAGCGGGATCGATGGACTGCCAGGCTGATCAAAAGAATTGAGGAATGGGTGAGAAGATCGCACGGGGAGGTAGACTTCTACCTCTCCCATTTCTGGGGATGGGCATGGGTTTTTCAGGATGAGGAAGGCAGAGGAGGAGGAGTGCCTCTCCTTTATTGTGTTTTTTGTGTGACCGGTGGCAGCATTGTGGAGGAACATAGAGGTGGTGATTGGACAGCTGACCTCAGACACGCTGGTTAAGACGGATGCTGTGCAGCGAGACCAGCTGGAGTCTCACCGCGAGATACTTGAGGGAAATTCTCATTACAAAGAAGTAAGACCTGGAGGTACAGGAAAAGAGGTACTGCCAGGGGGTTAGAACAGAAGTTTAGCCTGATATAGTGCTGGAACCAGCAAATCCAGCCAAGTATAAGCAGAGGAAGGTGTTTTAGCCGGTAGACTCTAGGAGTCCGGCAGGACGTGCATAAATACATTTCATCTCCCCCCCACACACACAAAATATATAGGATCTTTGTAGCTTCGTAACATTCGAATTTGTCCATAATTAATATGGGGCTTGTTATGGGACATATCAACAACTGGGGCTTGTTTTATTGATTTAGTTGCTAATTGCAGGAATTTCAGCTTCTTTATGAGTAAGTTTTTTTCTTTCAATGCTTTATAAGTATTATTTTAGTATTTTGTTTTGTAGTTTCACATGCGGACAGTTGATTTTTAGTCTCCGTAGGATGTAAACGGGAGAGTGATTTTTATGATTAGTTTTGGTATTTTAATGTTATGAGAGGGTCACATTTCTCTCCTAACGTTATATTGAATTCTTATGTTATAGCAAGAAATGAATAATTATTATAAGTACGTATATTCTACTAATAAAAAAAAAAAAACTGCTTGACAAAATAAACTAATTCGACAAAATTGAATACCCTAGAAATTCCCCATTTTTTTTTATTATTAAAACATTAGGCTATGATGCATCATTAATTTTATTGTATTAATTTGTTTGCAAGAGGCTCAAGCATAGAGCCTTCCTTTTCTTGATTAATATTAGCCATCTTCTTATCTATTACCCTTTCTTTCAAATTAAGAAATAAACTGCTTATT